>JAQGCH010000731.1:0-19992 GCA_034699485.1 Nanhermannia elegantula | reverse complement strand
ATCACTTGTCACAACACTAGTAGTTTCAACGTTTTCTTGAATATAAATCATACGCATAATAGATTGCCTTTAGTACAAGACAGTGGTTCTATCACTTTTTGCAAATAGGTATCGTCTAATTAATTACAAGACCGATGGGACCGCTTTTCCTTTTGGGTAAAGCAATACAATAAAATGTTTGTAATTAATTTTTTGTCTATACATTAGATAATTGAATGTCATATAAGTAAAAATAATTAGTCTATTTACTAATGAAGAATTATTGCACTGTTTAAAGTTGGTTTTTAACTTGGAGTCCAATCTTAGAATCAATTCGAGATATGAAAAGTTAGTCTTTAATAAATTAATTTTAATAATACATGATATTGTCAGTCATATATCGTGCAGAATCGAAAAAGAATTCAATTATGAACCGCATTTCACAAATTTGAAGCTTTAAAAACTTGATTCCATGCAAAACTCTATACTATATCTAAATTATTATATAAATAAAAAATTGCATTTCTTAAACTTAAAAATTTCAACTTTTAAACTAAACCCGAAAATACTTAAGTTTGTTCATTAAGTTATCAATAATGAAAACCTGAAGTAAAAAATGGTTATAATTAAAAAGTAGTGTCAATTAATAAATACTTGCGATTATCAGACTATTCGAATAATTGAAAGAGTAATCAATTTTTTCAATTTTGTTTATCTTTTTCAAATTCCTGGTGAAGTTTCCGGAAAGGGCCGGAAGAAATCGGATATTAAATAAATGATTTTCGCTTACTTGTTAGTGCGAAGACTTGAACTGTCTATTTCTGAAAGTTATTACTTTTGGAAACAAAATCGAAACCATTCGCTAAATCTCCAAAATAGCTCCAACTGCAAAAATAAAGTTTAGAATTGAGATATGATATAAATTTTCTTTTAAGAAAATGTATGCATTTCACTGACTTCAAAATATCTCAAATATCAGCGTACAGTATATTTTAATAAAAAATATATACCGTATATCACAAAATTTCTATTTCTAGCCTCAGTAAAAATCTATATTAATAAAAAGTGATGTCAGTGTTCTGGTCAAAGTTGAGGTCAAAGTTGAGGTCTATCTTGAATCTATTGATAATACAAAATAATAAGTTATAATTCGACTTATTATTAGATTTAATATTTGGGAAAACCAATTATTTTTAACTCAGAACTATTGATATGCCAAATATTGATCCTAATGTGTAAATGTGTTTTAAGATACCAATAGATTCAAGATCCGGACTCAAATATTGTTTTTCCGTATCTCTCTATAGAAAGTTTCTAACATTACTATATATTTTTTATGTATTTTTACAACATTGGCCAATAAGCTCGTGATAAGCTATGTTGTATGGGTTTTTTGTGTTTTCATCAGTAACAGAAATGTAATAAAATAGTAAACTTATTACAAAATAAAGGCCTTCAATAAAGATGTTTTCTGCACACTGAAAGATATTGACAGTAGACTCAAATGTTATAACTTTTGTTTATTTTGCTTTTAACTTAAGTTAATATTCGAAATCATATCGCTTTCAATTTTTTGCACAAATTTCATTTTCAATAATATTCAGAAAAGTACATTTGATATAAACACTTCATTTAATTTACTTTAAGTTTCACAAGACTTCTGCTCAAATACTTGTACTCCATGTACTCGTATATGTCATCAGAAGATTTTAAACATTTTGCTAATACAGGCGCTTAAATTATATTTTGTCTCTTGTTTTTATGATTTATATAATGTTTTTTAAGTATTTCCATTACACTATTCCAAAAACTTCTTGGAAACGCTTTTACAACACTAAACTTGAGCTCTAATTTTTTTGAAATAGTATGGCTTAACACAAACTCTTTGTCATGCATTTAATTGCTGTCTTAAAGTTATATTTGTAAAACAAATATACGATAAAGAACATTAAAAACTTTGATTTTTCCTTTAAGAATAACTTATAAGCAGAGAAAGTAATTTTGGAATCAGTCGGGAATAGAAAGATAAAAAGGGCCCAATTGAATCTTAAAAATTTTGTTAATAGTTTAAAAAGTTTATTTATTTAATAATCACATTTTTTTCAAATATTTTTCCATATAAATATTATATATAAGATTTTATTCTATTTAGGGTTTAATTATCTCATCGAACAATGACTTTTTTCTATTTTCTCCCAGGGCCATAGCCAGAGATTTTTGGTTGGGGGAGCCATACATGGAAAAATTCTAAGATTTGATAATTTTTGAAATTGCTACAGATCTACACTTAAATGTCTTAAAATGTTTAGGGGGGGCCAGTGGCCTCCTGGTCCCTAGCTAGCTACGGCACTGTTTTCTCGTCACATGAATGATAAAGTGTGAAGAACAGTCGAACGGATCAAATAATTTATGAGAAAAATTACGCTTCGTTGTTACCATTTTAAGGTAATACATTAGAATAGATTAATTATAACTAAATTAAAATTTTAAGTTTTCCTCGAATATGACCCCAAGATCACAAAATTTTTAAAACTTTATTTAATGTATTTTTTGACGTAAAATCCAAATATGCAAACAGTTTTCTCTATCTATTGACTCATTTGTTTAAAGAGGTTTTCATTATCTTTAGAAAAAAATCCAATCAAAAGTGAGGTTAAGATTATGTTTTGACATTTTTAAATTTTAATAATAAGTTTTCTTATCCTCTATAGAATTTAGTTTTCTTAAATCGTTATTAAAGTAACTCATAGTTAATGTAAAAATATATTTTCTAATTCTTAAAATATTCACATGTTTGACAACATATTAAAGTTCATATTAATATATAATTATACGGAAGCAGTTCAAGTCACCTAAAATATGTTAAAGTCAACAAATCCCTGTTTGTATGACACTAAAGGTTAAATTACTTTAATACAAAACCCTAATTTCAAATTTTTTATAAATTAAATATTTGAGTGAAGTATATATTTGACTAAGGTTTATATTAATTTTGACAATTGAATTACATTTTAATAAGTATGTAAAGGTTAAGTTTACTAATTTCAAATAAATCTTATCAACACTAGAAGCTAATAGGGTGACCAGGTCAAATTAATTCCAAAACTGGACAACTTAAAAAAATCAAAGGGGGGACCAAAGGATAATTTTTTATAAATTTTTATTTTCAAATAAACTTAAAGGGGGGCCAAGCACTGGATTTTTTAAAAATAGCCCAAAAACTGGACAGTCCAGCTTAAAACTGGACGTCTGGCCACCCTAGAAGCTAATGCTTTAAATCCAATTTCTAGCTTTCAATTTTTAGACAAAGCAGCTCATTGTGTAAAAAGATCTCTAATTCATTAAATTACATGTCGGTCAGACAGACAGACATTAAGAAATATTGTGGAATTTATCTTCTTTAATTATTATTTGTGTCAGATTTTTATTAAAATTTTAGTTTGCATTCAAATATTTTTTGGTAATATTCTAAATGATTAAAATTAGTGTTCTTTCAAATGTAAAGTTTGCTATAACAGGTGTTAAAACAGGGATTGGTTGACTTGAACAGTAGTCAATTATACTACTTATTGACCATTCGGATATACATTAAGCCCTACAAGGTTTACAAGTTTTTCATAATCTGTTTATAATAATCGTTCATAAAATACTTTTCACAATAAATACTATTAGACTTGAATTTAAACTTACATCAAAGCTCATTTCGATCTGATTTTGATAACTTCTATAATATCTGTAGTTCCAGATATTTAAGAAACAGATTATTGATTAATTTGTTCTGTTTGTCTTTTAAGTAATGTTAGAGTTACCAAAACTTCATAATATCTATAATTATTGTATATCTGATTAGTTTTACTTGTTTTCAATACAAAAATTGAATATTTGAACAAATGTTGATGTAATCATTGAATGCTTATATACAATCTTTTCCTCCTTTTATCAATGAGTGTCTCGAGAAAGGATTGGTTCGCTTGTCATTAAAGTATATAATTGTTTCGATTGAGTTCCGTTTGAAAGAAACTCATTTGAGAGAAGTTGAGATATCTATATAACTACTGAAATAAATTTAATTTAGTAATAAAGCTTTTAAAACAAGTTATCGCACTTCAAATGATATTCACTTATGTTTAATGAATAAGTGACTCTCACATATCTAGAGAATAATGTGCAGGTATTCTATTATTCTTATAGTAGAATAAGATACTACTATAAGCTCGAGCTGAGTTTAAGCTAAACTGAGCTTGTCCCAGCTCAAGCTAAAATTGGGCTATTTCAATATAAGCTCAGGACCATGTAAGAGAAGCTAAGCTCAAGCAGAGGCTCATGTTCATAGTATCTTTATGAGCTTCTCATAATAATTAAAAACCAGTTAAAATTGATTAAAATGAATTTCACAAAATTTTATTGCCTTGAATTTAAGATTAAAAGGGGAGAGTTTTTTCTGCTTAACTTTTGAAAGTTTTTGGTATTCTCTTAAGTTATACTGAAATTTTTCAATATAAGCTCAAAGCTTAAGCTTACCCCAAAATGATAAGCTAAAGGGAAACCTAAAAACTAAGCTCAAACTCAGCTAAAGCTCACCCTAAAAAATTAAGCTAAAACTAAAGCTCACATAAAGTGAGCCTATGCCCATTATTAATTAAATCCATTCATAAATATAATTAATATAAGTGATATATCGATTGTCATTGATTATGGTATAAAAGTTGAATAACTTAAAAGATATTTGTCATCTTATTTTTTAATTAGCATATCTTTACTTCGCATGTTTGAAACCTTTGAAACACAATAACTGAAACATTCACTATTGGATACTATTCCTTGTCATGAGCTGTCAAATGAATGCTTCAAATAAGCGAAATTCATCGTGATTTTCGACAATTTTGAAATCATTAAAGGGATAAACGTTTTGGATAGAAAGTAGACTCAAGACTGAAATGCATTCTTTAAAATAAAAGAGCATTCAAATAGAATCTTCAATTGAGATCTATTCAAACAAATGAACCATAAAATAGAGACAGTTTTCAAAGACTCTGGAAATCTTTGAATCTCTATTACTCGACTCAACTCTTCTCTCTTTGAAATCAAAAATGTTGACTAAAGTTAAATGGTATTTAAGAAATCGATATGTTTTCCGTTCAAATGATTTTCGTTTGAATGGTAGAAAACCATCATTTTAGGTCATGATTAAAGAAAGACCATAGAAGACCAATTCTTTAAGTTTGCGGATGAGCGATGAGACTAAGGCTACAAACAATATAAGGCGAAAAGTTTACACAAGAGTTGGCTGTGATGAGGGTTTTTATACAAAGTTAAGCACTAAACTTACACTTTTTCATGCAATAAATCAGTGAAAGAAGAAAAAGAATAGTAAAGATACTACTTTACGATCATTGAAGTACAAAAATATTCGAAACTGTAAATGAAAAGCTAAAAGTATAAAAATATGCTATTTTAAAATTGTCAGCATAAAAAATATTTTTTATGTGTATCATTGGGGCATAATTTGCCAAAAACTTAATTTCAAATTAATATCTGTAGTATAGTTTCCTTCAAAACTAAGTCACAATTTTAAGATACAGTATATATATCAGTGCATAACACACGATAAAAAAATATCCAAACTCTAATCAAAATGATAAAGTTAGAGCTGAACAAAAGTTCTTTTAAATTGATTCAGTGATAACAATATTATCAAAGTTTACCATAGTTTGTATAAAATAAAGGTAACAATTTTCGGTTATTATATTTTATTCAATATTTTATAACAAATATAACAAATTGTAATTTATTTTTTGATTTAATCTTTCAATATTTAGTCCGTTATTCAAAAGATTTAATATTTCTATTTTTCCACTTTTGAACATTAAAAAACGTTTTCATTTGCCAACTCCCCTAATGAGAGGGAGATCTCACTGAAGCCCATGTTGAAAATCAGTGAGATTTTTACAGGTGGAACCTGTGCCGGCTGTGGGCGAACGCTAAGGGCCAAGGGGTTGTTAAAAAACACTGAATATGTGGCCAACATATAGCAGAAGAAATAGCACCTGCCTGGGGTTCGAACTATTTAACCATATTTAAAGAATTTAATTAACTTAATTTGAAGGTAATTTTAGCCGAGAATAAACACTAAAAGCGCCAAGTTCAACTTTAATTATGTCTCAATCTCATACCTCAAACCTGGGATGTGGAAGGGAGTATAGGTATCATACCCCCCTGACATTTGCCAAAAACGTATACCCCCCTAGCAAACGAAAAAGTTAATATGGGCATCAATGGGAGGATTGCAGCGCTACCTAGTGCTCAAAGGCGAAATTTTGGAAATACTTTCCTGACATCGTTGACCTTCCACATTCCAGCTTCAAACTAGAGGCAAACATATTTTGAAAAACTTCGACCCGAGACCGAAAGCCTAAAGAAAGATGACCCGTCCGGCCCTCAAATTTAAAGTTTAAAAATTCATAATTAAAAACATTTTCTTTAAATATAATTTAAAGGGATTATTAAAATGATAATAAACTTTTAATTCTATTCATCATTTGAATCATGAACTGCTTTGCAAATTTCAACTGACATTTGTTTAATATCAAATAATTTTCGAATAGAAGTTTAATATACAGTACTTTAAGTTTCATTATATACAACGTGTTATTGATTGGTTTTTACTGAATTTAGTTTAATTTGACTCATTTTTTACAAATTCTTTGAATAAAATTGAATTTATTAATAAAAACACTATTTTAGAGCTCAATTCGGGCTCTATTCTCGATCTTGGGCTCAATTCACTATTAGGGCTCAATTTTGGATTCGGTCTTTTTCGGGCTGAATATTGAAGCCCGATCCGCCCGATATTTGCTTTTAAGTCTCAACTTAACTTATCTAAAGTTAACTTTTTATTTAAGTATTCAAAATTTTTATTATAAAGGACTCAGTTTAATATTTTACATAATTTGATCTTATTTTGTTTGAGTCTAAATAAATAAATGAATTAATTGTTAAGAACCTATTCATAATATTATTATTTCTTACTTTTTGATTCAATTATTAATTAATATTACATTTATGAAATAGAATATGAGAGAACTCATAATAAGTTAATAAATTACTTAAGTTACGAATTAGTATGAATTGCAATAATGTCTAAAAATAGAGAATAATAAAAGAAGAATTTATCGCAAATTTCACGGATAATACTTATACTTAATACTTATTTTCTCCCTCTGTTCTCAAAAGTCTTAAACGTTAAAACCATTTACATGAACAACGATTTATGAGATATTTGCCTTTTTTATCAATCATCATAACTCAACTTTATTCTATTGTTATAATAATTATCAATGATATTCACGCTCAGAGTGAAATCAGAGTAATATTAAAGTTTTATGAGTTGCGAAGTTATATAAAAAGTTATGTGTCTGTAATTTGACAATAATGTGATTCTGATCTTACGTAAGTTTTAATAAAAAAAATTGCAAAAAATTCAATTGCACTGTAAAGGCAATGCATTTTTTTGTTAAATAAAAATTATATTATAAATATTTGAACCATCAGTCAAAATATGGGACCACTCGGCCAATTCCATTCAACTCCTATTCAATTTATTTGACATGTTTTGTGTATTGTTTTATTTGTATCACTTCGAGAAAATGTGAGAGAGACTGATAGGTTCGGGTCTACAGACTTGCAGATTGAATGCTATACAGAGAACAAAAACGATATCTAAAAGAAAAGAAAGTCATTTGTCATCGTTGAGAGAGTATTAATAAATCTTTGGCTCTTATTATTGTAACTTAATATGAGATCTAAACACATATAAGTGACTTCGAGTATAACAACCATTTGTTCCAAACGGAAAAACTGGCGCTTTTTAATACAGATTTCGTAATAATTTTGATTTTTAGATTTATTTCCCAAACTCTAAAGGGAAATAAATTTTAAATTCTTATTAAATCTCATTTTTGACGTTAACTTTTGTTAACAATTTATATATACAGTGAAGATTGTCATTATATTTATAAATCTAATTTTTCTCAACGTATATGAGTATAAATATTGAATTTTATACTCTGTGAGACCCTATTGTTGAGATTCTATATAAGTTAAGAGTTTACATCAAATACATACTGAAATATTTCAATTGTTTGTCAGTGCGTTTGGAATATACCACCAGAATATAATAAATATAAAATTTTAAATCAATTTATGGGTTCAAATACAGTACTTATATTAAATTTGACAAATTTTATGGGTAAAATTCATATGATTAAACGGAATAAATTTAATTTGTATGACTTAATAGTCTTAACCTTTATCAAGTATTGTGATTATAAACAGGGCTTTAAGATAATAATGAAGACCAAAATTAAATCAATTTTTCTAACGCCGAAAATACTATGAATTTAGGAATATTTTTTACGAGTCTGCAATTTAAACTGACTTTACATGACATATAGGATGTTCTGTAATTCCGCACACATACAAGATTGGTTTACTGTATACAGCCGGCATTCCCAAAATTTTTAGGCAAAAGTGAAACAATTTGAGCCTAAAGTCAGAAATTAATAAACAATAAATTACAATTTCTAAATAATGTTAGATAGATTTCTAGAAAAGATGGTTTAATATATTAATTACTATGTATTACTATTGAAATTTGAACGTTAACTAAGTTAAAAAGTAATGGTGGGTACGAGAGTCGAGACTCTTCAGTTCTTACTCTCGATTCAGAGTAGTCGAGACTCTCACAAGACTCGAATTTTAATTTAAATAAAAAATTATGATTTTATTATAAGTTTTCAAAATAAACTTCACGAAACAAATATTTATAAAATAATGATCTTTAAAATATTAGTATTGAAGATAATCTGCTGCAAAATATCACTGGATTCTTGTAAAAAATCATTTTTTAAGTTTTTCCGGATTCCTGTTAAAATATATTTACTGATTCGGACATATCGGACATATTATTTTGACCCAATTCGGTTAAAATCGAGTTATAAATATAAAAATATATTGAATTGGTTAGAATAGGATAAAAATTTTATTTATACATTTAAATGAAAATTGATTTTACATTCATGGGATAAAATCGAAAACCGATAACTATTATCAAATTCTTCGTCAGTTTTGCACTTTTTTTTGTTCAATAATAACTAAATATTCATATTTTTTAAACCCATTCCTGCAATATTTTCCTCTTTCTCCTCATTATAAGCGGCTTTTGTTATAACTTAATGTTATAAATTATTAATTCATTAGTCAAGTCTATAGACATGAAATAATACTAATAAAACTTATTTAAAAAATTTTTAAAAATAGAAATTTATATGTCAGAGAGTGGAGTCTCTCTAGTCTCGATCGAAAAGTTTGGTTCGAGAGCTCGAGAGGCTCGAGAGTCTCAACTTTCGAAAATACCGACCACTAGTAAAAAGGATAATTAAATAAAGGAAGTGATCACTGATATAAAACTATAACATTCCAAGATTTGAGATATCAGATGATTAACAGATATCAAATTGACTGCAATATTTTAGAATTGAGTGGTGATGAATATAAGCATTGAGTGTTGATATTATGAATGGTTAAGAAAGGAATTTCTTGAGATATACTGATAAAGAAATAACTTCTTGCGAGTGATTATACAGAGCACGAATATCTTCTTAAACTGTACTTAAACTTAAATATTTATACATAATATTATATAATCATTTGAACTCTATAGTGTAGTGCATTGGGTCAAAAGGTCAAAGATATTTCTATATACCAGTTGTTTAATACAGTTTAATGCAGTAAAGAAGTAATATCTCTTACTTTATTTTACTTCTGTCTTATTTATAAGTTATAATAAAAATATAAACAATGCAAACAAAGTTTTATAATAATGTTAAGTGCATTCAAGTCATTATGTAAGTAAAGTATTGTAAGATATTATATATTTTCCTAACACTATCACATAATGAAGATATGATGAAAAACTTCTATAGAAAATTAGAACTTAAATGACAGCATTCATCATAATATTTGACACTATTATAGTGTATAATCTCAATAAAATACTTTTTCCATTTTTATTTAAAAAGTAAACTTTAAATAAACTTGAATTAAAGTTTTGCATATCTGTATATAAGAGTATACAAATAAAATCAAACTACAGTTGTCCAACCCATTTAATTCCCCCTATTTATAACAAAATTGGATTTAAGCAAAAGATTTATAATGCATCGGCAGCTCCTATGAGATGTTTAATGTTAATGTGTTTGGATTATAGCAAACCCGATTATAGCAAAGCATATCTTATTCAACGCACGAATAGCTTGACAGTGTTTTCATTTTAGCAATTTTATCATTTCTAAACTAAATTATATCAGGGATTCATCAAAAATTATATTTATACTTAAATTATTGAAAAATATAAAAAAATTATTAAAATTGAAATAAATTTCAATTTTAACGGGGAATTCGTTAAATTATCAAAACTCAATTATTTGGAGAAAATTTTTAATCCAAATTTCTAACCTATTTGGATTTCAGCAAAACTAGTTAATTTAAGCTGATTTAATTATCATTTTGTTGCGCTATTACACAATTTTTACAATTCCGAATATTTATACCCAAAATCAGAAAATCCAATGCCGGTTCATAAAAAATTATCTGAATCATTTGTAGTCCCGCCGCTCCACAGCCTCTTAAATTAATTATATTTATTTTATTATATTTGTAGTTTTAATGCCGTTAAATTAAAACATTGTTATATTTAATGTCTAATTTGGCATTAATGCCACCTACAATGTATAGATCTATTGCATTGTATTTGTATGATATCATGTTGTACTCTCATTGGTTGAACTGGAATCACAGAGTTATACTATTTCTTTAGTTATATAGATATCTCTAATGTATATATAATTTAAAATATTAAAATAATTTTTTGAGATCGACCTTGAATGGCCTTGACCATCATGTTGAGAATATACCTTCACTTACAAATAATTTTAGTAAAAACGAGACTTCAATAACACTTCCCATTTTCGAGATATTAATTTTCAAATCAAATATCTTGAATATCTGCAAAAAACTTTTCATGTCCATAGGCGGGTACCGTGTCATTCAAGGTCAGAGAAACATGTTATAGGGGTTAAGTTATTAATCTAATTAATAAATGAACTCAATAATTAGTTATTCATTCTCACCCTATGGACATATTTTAATTAAGTGTTGGTATAAAAAAGTATTTTATTTAATCCTCTCTAAAAAATTTGTCTTTTTAGCGCTTTAGCAGATGAACAACTTTGAAGTGAAACACGAGAAAAGGCTCAATAAATATAATTTTCCAAATTTATTGAGAAAATATATAATAAGTATAGTTTATGTAATGAACTCATTGAATACTAAAGAAATAATACTAAAAATAGTATGAACTTAAATCAAATCAATGTTCGTCGTGATTGTCGTCACTTCCCTGAAATCGATAATGAAAAATGTGTGCAATTAACTCAAATTCTTAAAGTTTGACAAATGAACGTCATTCTGAACAAATGACAAATCATTAATTTTATTATTCATTTGCAAACTCGAACATGATTTCGGATTCCGGAGAAAGTAAATCTGCACAGCTCTTACAGTATTGATATTTTCGTTTTTGATGACATAAATAACATTTATGAGAACACAGACATAAACTCATAAGTTTCTAGTTTTTGCAGATCTTTTTGTTTCGTGAATTCTATCAATGAATTAAAAAATAAATGTCAAAAAGAAACTGAATTGAGACTCAGTTATAGAGGTTTCACATTTGAAAAGCTTTGCTCACATTTTTCTAATACTGTTTTAAATAAGATAAAGGCATAAATACTTTGACAAAATCAAATTCTGGGCTCAAATTATCGATTTTAGCATTCATTGCAGATATAGTGAACTTGCTTTTGATTCGTTGAGTATTATTAAAAAATAAAATCTGCGTTGTGTTAACTTATAATGCGAATTATCATTCATTGAACATGTGAAGTGCTTTTTCCAGAAGACAATAAGTTAATTAAGAGAAGTGTGTAGTGACACAAATTTAATTTGCAATCAGACAACTCTCTCGATGTGTGCCTTTTCCTATTTTTTAGTCTGAAATGATTATTAGGAAGAAAAATAGAATTTCTATGATTTGTATGGAAGTAGCGTTTGTTGAGACCATGGGAGACATAAATGAATAAATAAAATTATGACAGATTCGCAATATTTAGAAAAAACACCAAAGGATAACAAATTGAATATAAATTCATTATTTAATATTGAACAAGAATAAGCCCTAATATCGACCAATTTATTCATTATAATTCTTGTATCGTCTGCTTTTTGATGTAAAATAAATTTGTGTCGTTTCCGCTTCTAATTTAGCCGATACTAAACCGGAAATAAGAGCATCAGAAATGGAAATTTCCGACTTCAGACTTAATTTCCGACTTAAAAAATTCCTAAATTAAGTCATTTAAGAAATGCTTTTCGCGTTTGGTTTTAAATAAATTGGGTCGGGATGTTATTCTCGGGTAGGGCTTATTGTTTGAACGACTCATTTATAATACCAGACATGTATTTTACAACAAGTTGTCATTTAAAGAAAGAATAATAGCTTTAAGCAAAAAACAAAGTGAGACCCAACACCTTTTCTCTATTGCAGAATAGAGATTCTATTGTAATTCAAGAGATTAAAGACTTAAGAGATATAAACTCTGAACAAACAATATAATCACAAAAACAAATTCACGAAAGTAAATACCGGTGACATTCGTAACATTCATTTTCTTATAAAGACTTATGATTTACTAATATTAGCAAATAATTCATGAAATACATTAATTGAATCGCATTTTGTTAACTTTCAACTTCGCATTTTAGTTCTTATACAACTCTTAGACTTTAATAGTTAACAATTATTGTTAAACCCAGTTATAACTGACTTGTGTTATAATAAAATAAAATAAAAGTCAAATTTAATTCCAAACTGAAACCAAAGTAATAAAATTACGATTATTTTATTCAATTTGTTTTTGAAGCAATAGTTTTGAATCATTACTCACTGTAATGCTTTGCTATAAACAGAATAGATTTTGGAATATTTTTTAAAAATTGCATTTTTGTTGATTAATGACTATTGTCTCTGAAGCTCAAAACATTTGATTAATCGACGAATGTTTGTTATAATCAGACAGAAATACAAAATCCTACAAATTTTAATTCCAAATAATTTATACGTTAAGTATATTATTTTTTTATATAAATATTTAAGCTGTTATACAAAATAGTAGTGTATCATAAATTATCACTTGAATTATTAGAATTCATGTAGTTTTGAGGTTTAAATAGATTTCAAGAATTGGTAAAAAAAGTAAAATTTAATTCTCAAATGAAGTTTGCAATGAATTAATACTTTTAAGAAATAAGATATAGAGATAAAAGTGATTTAAAATATAGTAATATGGTATTGACATTGATATGATATGAACTGATCTCAATATTAAACCGACATTTTCATCACAATTTTTGGGTGTGGGTTATAGTCCACCAGTTCTAAGTCATCACTGCGAAAGTCATCGATATCTAAAACATTGCGTTTAAAAATCAATTTAGGGAAAGGACGCGGTTCTCTCTTTATCTGTAAAACGGATTACAATGTTATTAAATGAAAGAATAAAAAATAAGATAACATTAATTTGGATGCAGTGATAATCACCTGTTCTTTGAGTGGTTCGATATGATTAGTATATATATGTGCGTCACCAATAGTGTGGATAAAATCACCACATTTTAAACCAGTTATATGTGCCATCATATGAGTCAACAGGGAATAACTGGCGATATTGAAAGGCACTCCCAATCCCTTTATAATAGTATTATAACTGTATTAATGCTATACATCATCAAAAGCATGAAAAGCAGACTCAAAAAAATACAAACACAAAATTAATTTATATTTATTTAGACATAAGCACAAAAAACAACAAAATAAAGCTAACAATAAAGAACTCACGACATCACCAGATCTTTGGTAGAGTTGACACGAAAGCTCATTATTAGAGACGTAGAACTGAACCAAACAATGACACGGCGGTAATGCCATCGACGGTATGTCTTCAGTAAAGAATCAATTAAAACAAAATCATAAATAAATAAATAAAAAAGTAATCCAAAGACAGACCCATTGGATTCCACGAACAGATAATCATTCGCCTGTCGTTGGGATTGGTCTTAATAGTATTGATGACACTCTTGAGCTGATCGATACCACAGTCACTATAATCGGAATCTTTTTTATCATATTTGGCGCCGCAATGTCTCCATTGAAAGCCATAAACGGGACCCAAATCTCCTTCTTGTCTATCAGTGAACCCGAGACTGTCGAGAAAGGCTCGCGAGCCGTTTGCGTCCCATATATTGACCCCAAGTTTGGACAGTTGTGTGGCGTCAGTACTGCCCCGAATGAACCAAAGAAGCTCTTCTACGACTCCTCTCCAAAACACACGTTTTGTGGTCAATAACGGCATAACTCCTAAGCATTTGAAGATTAGGTTATAATTAACTGAAATGCCATTCATTGCCATTGATTACCATTACTTACCATTTCTTAACGAATATCTGGATTGAGTGCCGAACAGAGAGAGAGTTCCCGTCTGTGTTCGGTCGGACTTTAGTGTTCCGTTCGCTATAATGTGTTGAATCAAATGCAAGTATTGGTGTTCATCGTGTGATCCATCGTGTGATCCATCGTGTGATCCATCGTGTGATCCATCGCTCTCTTTCACATCCATTTGTCTTCAGATTAAATAAATGTTTTGATTTAAACTCAAAATTCACTCAAAACTATTGAGCGTTTGTTTGACTTGAAGTTTATTTAGAAATAAAACCGCTTTAAAAACAATTGAATTACTGAAACACAACACTTAAGTCCACAAAAGCATTGAAATATAAATCGCGCCAAATGTTGATTGTCTTCTAAGCACTAATTCATTCAAATATCAATAGACTAAAGGTTTACTGTTATCAGCAAAAAGTTTTTTCATTCAACTGTTATGTTATGTGTTGTGTGACTTTTGCACATATCATATGTTTCTCACTATTCAAAGGGTTTACCAAACAATCAAAACAGAGCTCTGCATAACATTATAATGGGTAAGAATGGGACGAATGGGAGGACTATTAATACTAATCTCAGAAACGTTTTATATTTATTTCTATTATAAAGTTTTGACAAAACTTTGAAAAAAAGTTTCAAACATTAAAAAAAAGTTAAAACAATTATTTTAATCAATAAAAGCCAATAAGATTTCATGAAAACAAGTGGTTTAGTATTAATTTTGTAAAAATACTAAAACTTGTTGATCAACAAAATAATTGACTATTTATTTGGCTAATAATGGTTCAAATGATATACACTGAAACTTGTAATTAATTTACATATACTTTCAAATTGATTCGATGTGTAGTATATAAGATCGGCTTTAATTACATATTAAATAACATTTCGAGTAATATTATGATAAGAGCTAACAAACAAAATAAGTATTTATTATATTTAATAACTTATTCAATGCTTATTTCTATAGAAGGAGAGCATTTCCACAATGAAGTCGATGGACCTGTTGTTTTGCTTTCTGTCAACTCAGGATTTGTTGGATTTGTTTGTTTCTTGTATTTAATCGATGAGTCAGTGCTTGTGTCGCACTGTATGTCCAACTTGTAAATTCCGGTATAGAAAAAAGTGAATCCGCATTCGTGTAAATAACTTTGCTTTGATTGTATCTAAAGATAAACAGCAAATTAAAAGTGAGATCACTTACAGAGCAAACGAATAAATAATAAAGAAAATAAGTAATCACTTCTGGTATAAAAACAGTATCAAATCCTGTCAATGCTTTCTTCATATCTAAGCGATAATTCCTTTCTTTTCCAATTTTATGACTATTTTGATAATCTTGATAGTAATGAATGGCAAGATTTAATGATTTGAGAGAACTTCCGGAACAATTATACAAAGATATGCTCAAAGAGATGAATTCCCCGGTTTTAAAAGTAAATTCATTGCCATCTCTGAAAGTTAGCTCATTTAGAGAGACCTCTAAAATAAGGAATAAAAGAGAGAAATAATATAATTTATTTGTGAAAGAGAGAGGTCACGAAACAAACCCCATTGAATTGGCGAAAGTAAAATTGAATTAAGCATTTCATCAGAATAGGGAACGTTTGCAAAAGATGCGTCGCCTTTAATACCAGATGAGGATAACATCCAATTGAGGTTAACTTGATTAACAAGATGTGCTCTACAGCGAGACAATAAAGTTGAGTCTTCCTTATCATCACAGTTTATATCGACTAAAGGACAGCGCTCTATCGGCACTGGTATACGACACGTTTCTTTGGCTTCTATTAGTATCTCTTTATTAGCGGCATAAAAGAGTTCCATCTCTTGATTGGTTGCATTCAATGCATCCAATACTAGAAAACAATTGGTTGGCCTAAAAAATAATTAAATTTTTAGTTTAATTTAAATGAAAAAACTTTAATATTATGACAAATTGCTTACTGATCAGCGGGTAATACATCCCAATGAGTTATGAGAAGTGAGGGTTGAATCTCAATAGTTATTGCTAACGAACTCTGTCTACAATATCCTGATGCGAGACCTGGTCCTCCACTGTATTCAAATTGAAGTAAAGCTTCGATTACCTGTTATTACAGTTAAGACAAAAAATCAACTTTTGCTTTCAGATTGTTTTTTGCGACAAATTTTACTAAAACTTTAAACAATGAAAACTAAACTCAATTTTAAGTAAATAATCGAATGACAATACCTTAGAAGGATATGTTTCCAAATTGTTAGCTATTATTTTATCGTTTTGTTTCTGTTTATTACTTGTTTGTAACTCAGAAATAAAATTCGCTAAAGTGGTTGACCCTAATAGTTGAGCCTTTTTGGTAGCACTGGTGCCTCCGGTATGCATCGGAGAGTTGTGATGCGACCCGTATGGAGATTGAGCACCACTTGCTGTGGTAGACCTGTTAGCACTAGAATTGCCTTTCTTGGGGTTGGACTCGACCACAAAGCCACCGATGGCTGTGATTGTCAGATCGAAAGTGATGGCAGAGCCACAGGCGAGCGGTAACTCATTGTTAATCGAGTCTTCTTTCCATTCGAATAATAACTTTTCACTATTTTTTGGCAATTTAGAGATAACCTCAACATTAATGAGTTCAATCATTTCACTATTTGGACTATCATTAGAAAGAGTTATTTTACACGTTCTCTTCTCGCCTGCGAACAGACTAATAGATGCGCTGTAAGCGATGTGATTGCCTTCTTTTGCTAATAAACTTGAGAATTGATTAGATTTAGGTAAAGAACATGATATATTCATCAGTGGCAAGTAAGGTATCACTTCAATGGTGTAACGGTTGGGTAATTTCATTTTCTTAGCATTTGGCAAATCTTTGATACGACAGTCACTTTTAACTCCGAGCACATGTGTAGTATAGCCTAATATGTCAAGTTTCCCACTCGAACGGGGGATTCCGGTCAGGTTTACTGTTGTAGAAACTGTTTCCGCCCCAAGAGATAGAGATGTGGGATAAGTCTCGAACGCAAGTCCATCGGTCATAATTCCCATATGACTTATATTTAGCTCAATCGGTAAATAGTTATTTAATACGACAGTTAAGTTAGAAATTTCTCCCTCAGCCCACTTGAAGTCTAGAAGAGTGGCGGCTGTTGAGAATTTTCGCGGTGTGTTTGCATTACTTCTATTGAACTGAAGCGGTGTGAAAATGAAAGGACTCGGAGGGTTAGAGGGATTCACAGATACATTCGTTTTATGCTTTGATTTTAATTTAATAGGTCTTAAATGAGGCGCTAATTCTTGGACCTTAAAAGAGATTACTGTCGGAAATTTGGTTAAATTAACTGATGGTATGACAGCTCCGTTCTGAAGCTTAAGAGGTACAGGAGATCCTTCACCACAACGAGATGATAATGAGAATAATTTGGTGGAAAATTCTTTCCTCTGAGTGACAGACAAATAATCGAACAGTGAATGCAATAAAAAACTCAAATGACGCACAGCTAACGGTTCGTTATTCATTTTGATAGAAGTTGTCACCAGTTCCTGAAGCAATTGCATGTGAATTCCTGGCCATCCAATAGAATTGGAGGATATTCTCCTCTGGTATTCTATTGGGTCAAGAGTTAGTCCGTAACCTTCGAGCGATGGAAGTAATAAATAATAACATTTTTCCCAATTGGGGTTTTGCAAATGGAGTGAAACAGCTTTCAATGCTGCGAACCGTTTATAGAATGCAGCCTTTCTTAAATATCCTATATTTGCGTACAAATCAGCGATCACTGACAGCCTTTCTATCTGTTAAAATATCATAAAATAACAATTAATATATGGTATGTTAACTATTTCAAAAGATTACTGTAGAAGTGATTACTTGTTCTTCGTTTGTTTGATTAAAAGTAATGAAAACAGCATTTTGTATGAATTCCGATGCATACAAATACTTTTCTAGATCTGTGAGCACTCGCGCGGCCTTAAAACTGCACTCAAATTCTAAAATAGCAGCGTTTCGGTACTGTAAACAAAAAGAATAGTAAACAAAAATTTAATAAAGCAATGGTAACAATAAGGCATACCTTTGCATACTGACAGGCGGCTTCTTTATATTTTTCATAGATATCATTCTGGTTTAGTATACTTTTACCGAATGCTTTTGAAAAAATAGGATCTAAACCGTTGGGCAAACTCTTGCTATTATTTAACTGATGATTATTTGTTAATTTTCTACTTTTTCCATTTGAAGAATTGCTAGAAATATGTGCTATGGGTAGGGATGCGTTCCGTTGAAAAGCAGAAGATCTTCTTTTTCTGGAACTATGAGGAAAAAGCAGTGCCAAAGAGGCGACACACTGTCCCTCCAAAGCTGACGCCAACCACAACCAATCACTGACTCCTCTTAACTGATCGATTGCTGATGAGTAATGAGTGAGAGCTTCACTCGGAAGTCCTGCCAATAAAGACAGGTCTGCGATATGTTTTCTCATACGACCCAAACATCTCTTACGAAACGTTCGCGTGTCTGTATCCAAACCAATGAGATCTTTCTTCTCGAACGGAGCGATCAGAAGAGGAACTTTGTCCTGCTTTTCATGAGTTCGATCTAATCGTTTCGATTCTAAGACCCAAAACAGAGCGGATATAAAATCTTTGACATTAGCTTCTATTTGATCACAACATTCCTGATCGTTATCATAACGAATATATTGAGTAAATTGTGATTTATTTAGGTTTGAGTTTATTATGGAATTAGTATTATTAGTATTTGGCGACACTGTATTGCTTATAAGGTTATTATCATCGAGAGACGGATTTTGTATGCTTTTAGTGGGACTCGTGTTGGAAGAACTCAAACCGTTCTCGATATTTGTCTCAATTGATTCTGATTCTGGACTAGACTCTGATGAATCTATATTTACATGAGTTACTAATTCTTGGTCACTAACAATGGGTTCATTAGGACAGGAGGGCAGGCGTTCGCTTATATCATAGCCTCCAATAATGTCATCGCCGGCGCTGGTGAACGCCTTTGATATATCCCTCACTTCATTAATTGAATCTATTTCATCACAATATTCATTATTAACATTACTATTAATTATTTGTGTCCTTCTTTCTGAAGAGCCATTAATCGTCTCACTATTGGACTCAAGATGTGACACATTTTCCGTCGATTTACTCGAATCAATGGTATTATTAGTGACTGAATGTGAAGTTGAGTTGACTATAAAACATCGCGAATCATACAAAGTGTTGGCAAAGGTTTCTCTAATAGTATTATGTAATTCATAAATGGATTCAATTTCGTTGTCATTAAAACACTTTCCGATAGTGATGAGACCCAACACTTTTCTGTGCGACTGAAAGTCTCCCCAATCGTTGTTTTCGATACTATACGAGCGCTTATATCGCACTCTAATAG
>JAQGCH010000730.1:0-19993 GCA_034699485.1 Nanhermannia elegantula | reverse complement strand
TAGTACTTATAATTATTTGTTATTTATCAAAATGAAAGCATGTCTTCAATTAATTTTAAAATTAATAAAATTCTTACTTAAATGTGATTTAAAATATATTTAATTTTATTATTATATTTATAATATAAGTTATTAATTAAATAATTATATAAATTTGAATGAACTAAATATATTTAAAATATGTTTGTATTGAGTTATATTCTTTTTGAAATGAACTTTTTTTTGGATTCTCAATGTTTCCAAAAATAGTCAGAAATAATTCTCTTCTCAGTGATACCAACTCACGAATGCATATTCTTCTAGGCTTTGTTTGTGTGTTCTTGTGTTTCAAAAATTAGCTTCAAGTCTGACTCAACTTTAAAGGAAAATGAGTTTTAGTTTGCATTTAACAAAACACAACATTTTTTTAATTAGCATTCAAATGTGTAACGAATAACTACAGGTATTAAACTTTTACGGTTATTTTAAGTATTATTATGTTGTTTGTGAACTCTTCCCACTATTTGTATAATGCTTTTTAAGATTACAATTTTTTAAATACATTTGTTTTTGTAAAAGCTTTAGATAATAACAGGCAAAAAGTCAGTGTTCGGCACGGCGTGGGTGTAGGGTGAATGTGCACCATGTGTACATCACCTTGTAAATTTGAGATTTTGAAAAAGTATCCCCTATTTAATATTTTCATAGTTTTATTAAAAAATCAAGTATAGCTCACTCTAGTATTTCAAATTAATTTGTCCAAAATAAACTCTTAATTTGATCGAAAGATGAAATTAAAAAATTTTTGGTTCAAAATATATATTTGAGAAAAAATGTTGGCTCGAAAACGTATTTTGAACCGACGAGTTTTGAAATTCACTTTAAGGATTAAGTTTATATTTATGTGCTCTTTGACCCGAATTAGTTCCTGATTTGTGTTAATTTTCTAAACAAGTTGGGCATGGCTGGTTTGCTTAGTACTAGACTCTACTCTATTATCACAAAAAGTATACATTGCAAGTTTAAACAATCGATAAAGACTTTCAAAACATTGTTTAATATGACTTAACATCGCTTATTCTCTCTCTTAACTGGTTCACTGATCTTAATTTTAGAGTTGAAAATTTTTGAGAGGGAGTTATTTTTGACTTCAAATTTTATCGATAATACTGTAGAAGACTTGTATTAGTTAGTATTAAGTAACTATAGGTATAAATAGAGTAACTTTTAGGTTAAACAAATGATCAATTATTATTATTAATTTGAGTTAATTTAAAGGAAGGGTTTAGTGCACGTAATTTTAATATTATTCAAGTGTTTACTCCAACAAAACATATTATTCAAGTGGATAACAAATTTCATTCAACCGAAAGATATTTATTATAGAAATTCAAAATTTTCTTATAAAATTGGTTAACTTCAATCTTATTGTACTGCAATGATTGGTATTAATAAAAAATGCAAAGCTTAAAAATAGAGAAACAAATCCTCTTTACTTTAATCCTTAGGTAATAAACTGATAGCTTTCGATAAAAAGAATGTATAAGTTATGATACTATTCTTCAAATTCTTATATTTTGATCTCACTTTAATGATCACAGAATTGGAAATTGAGAGCTCCTCAGAGAATACAAAGAATATTCCCTTTATTTGAGATGAGAGCCATTTTTATGAAGATTTACAGAGTTTTCGTTCATATACTCATTTATAATCATTGAAAATGTCTTGACTAATGTAAAAGCGTTATCCATATTAGTTGCATATTATTATAATTTACAAATTCATAAATTACTATCTTTTGAATAATTAATTGATTCTTTTTTACATCTTAATGAATATACCAGTAGTCAGTCTAATATAATAAGACACGAACAAAGACAATAACATCAATGAAATGTTAATACTCTTAAGCGCACAAATTTAATTACAACGACATGAGGGTCTAATCACACATACGCTTAAATATTCTTTTTTCTAAATGAAACTATTTTCAGGTAAGCACATGTACAGCACAATACAATTCTTTTAGCTCTTTTATAAGGCATAAGTTTTAATATATTTACGATTTATATTATTATTATAAAAAAAGGCAATTATTTTAGTGTTTAAGTTAGTAATAAAATTGAAAAATATTTACTTCAAACAGTTGTTTACTTTATATCGAAACAAACATAACATTTTTTCGGTAAATTCATTTTGATGAGATCTCACCTCTGCTCATCCAGAGTTAGAGTGAGATTTTTACGGGTAGAACCTGTGTTGGCGTAGGTGTAGGAGTTACTCGAAACCCCAGTCAAAGATTTGCAGTTTCCAAGGTTCAAACTCACCACCCTTCAGGGTCCACTGGGTCACCCTCGACTCCTAATTTCCTAATTTACTTTATATCGAATAAATTAGAAATCTTTATATAAATTTAGGTTCCATTAAATTTGATATGTGAGAGAAGAAAATGTGATCAAAGAATGTTGTAAAAGAATTTGCTCTTAAACTAGAAGTATAAGCAAAAAGCACTTGCACTTTGCAGACTCGTAACGAAAAAGTGCAATTTCATTAACTTATTTAATATTTGTTCTTTTCCTTTTCATTTAATATGTTTATAATAGATTTAATTTGAGTGAATTAGGTTTAATATTTGCTAATTATGTCATTTTATGACACGATTCCCTTAATTTTATACAAAAAGAAATAATCAAAATAATTACTTAACTCGATTATTGAGCCTAAATAATATCAATAGAAATAGTTGGAGGACAACGATCACTAAAAACTGCTTTTCTATTAAACAAAACGTCAATATATGCCCTCAAAAGCCATGACAAACAATTGGCAACCTCTCAATCCTTATGACAATCGCGAGTCTGTTCTTATGCTGAATCCATTGTTTAAAGTATTTGCTCACTTTTTGGGCCTCTAGTTATTGCGATTGAAACCTTGTGAACCTTATTATTTAAATTAGTTTATGTGATGATTGTCTAACTTACAGAAGAACATACAATATTTAAAAAAGTAAGTATTTTATTCAGGACTCTTCAGGAATGTTCTCAACAAAATTACAGTAAATCTCAGCTGAGTTATAACTAACATAAATTGGAAGAACTTTATAAGTTTTGGTCAATCAGATGATGGGCTCGTAAAGGAAAACGCATAATAGATGTAATCAACGAATAGCTTTTTTCCTACAGTAGGTTCACAAGACTTTTATGTTCTTTAAATAATTTGATCAAATGATAATTAGGCAGTGATGTGAGTGCTTGAGCTGCATAATTTTTGTCCATCACGAGCACCAGGTCATCATGTGTGAGAATGTTTATATAATTTTTTTTGTTAAGCAAAATTACTTTCTACCGGTATTTATATTCTTAATACTGTATATTTATATTTATTATGGAATCTGTGGAATGTTTCCTATTGTGTATATAATATGGAATATTCGCTGGAATTTTTTGAATGCTTAGATATTGGCCATTGGGTAGTATGGAATAATAGGGTTGGAATTGGCCTGCAATAGAATTTAAGCATAAATTAAATAATTCAGAATTATATCAACAGTATCTGTTAGTTCACGATCTGTTTATATACCCTGAGAAGATATCAGGGATATGAACAGATCATTAAAATAGTAGTCTTTTTGAAAAGAGGGCAAAGAAACCTTTAACTCATTTGAAATAATAAACTATCGACTCATACTTATTCATTATTATAAATACAATTTAATTTGTACTACAGTACTGTACATTCAAGTGTCATTTTTCATTAGTAACTGTTTCGGTTGCCAGACGTCCAGGTTTGGTCTGGATTGTCCATGTTTTGACCTCTCAGTCCAGGCAGAAGTTTTATTAAATCTAGACAATAGACGTCTAGGTTTCAGTTTATGATCAAAATTGTCAAAAGTTTATGAATATTTTAAAAAGTTTTTTTCTATATCAATTTGTAAACTTGTTTGAAAGAAACAGAAAGGCTGTAAAGAAATCTACAGAATAGCAGTAACTTAGGCTCATATTTCTCTATATTTTTATGATAAATTATTTTATCAAAGATATTGTTAAGATATCAAAGAATGTTAAAAAAAAGTATAATAAAGTTTTAAGATAGATCAAATTTGATGCATTTCAATGAAGGGGCAAAAAATAAAGGGCCAAACACATTTTCTTACGATTCTTACTATGCTACTTTCCGTATTATTATTATAATTAATAACTACATCCTACAAATTTTTTCTTTGTCTATAACAGTCCCATATTTTCAAATACAATTAACACTATATCCCATATATATAAATTTTTAGCGACAGACAGACACTTATATTTTTAAAAATTTGGTGTGTGGGTGTATAATACCCCTCCCCACCCTAGACTTTTTTGTTGTGTTCAGGGACAAGTCAAGCAAAATCTAGCAACCTAAGTAACTATGTAAATGATTATAAAAAACTAATTGCGGTCACTCTCAGGCTAACAGAAATATAAATTAGGTGAAACGGGAAGACAACATCCAATAGACAGCTTAAAAATTAAATGAGACGTGGGTTCAATCAATTTGAGCACATCTGCAGATTCAAATCAGGTGATTATGTATTGGTTCGTAACAATTCATTTTTTAAAGTGATTTTTATAATATTATTTTTCATAAAACTGCATCCTTTAACAGAAACCATTAATATTGTTTAACAATTATTACATTAAGTAAACATTTGAACTGAACCGCATAACATTGTAACAAAATTGATAAAATTGTATCAATAAAAACTAAAAATAAATATAGAATAATTTTGTTTTTTTAAATTCTATACTCTGGTTAAGAATTTAAATTTTCTGAAAAAATTTTAAGAATCTCCAATATTTTTGGAATTTATACAACGGTATACCATACAGTACCTATGTTATTGCTTTAAGGATGATTTAGCAAACGGTTGCAAATAAACAGGATATCGCAATGCTGTAAATTGTAGATTCACAATTATTTAACATCAGATTAAGTACCGGTAACACATTCCAATTAATTACCTCTATTCTTTTGATACTGTTTTATTATTCAAATTTGTTTGTTATCGGGAGAGAAAATTGGGGAAAACATTCAAAATTGTAGATTTGTAATAAAAATTTGATGTTTTCATTCTTCATACCTTAATATTTAGATTCAAATTCCAGTTCTAATGAGTTACTGAAGAATTTCCGAAAAATCTGACTTCTGGTGATCAAAAAATAATCTAATCTGAAAACATTCGAATCAGTCACAGCATACCAGCAGCAGCATATGCATGATATACATTGAGTCATCATAAATGCAAACCTAAAGTCAAACTATATTCCAGAAAAGCTAAACCACTTTGAAGACTTCAAGTTAATCACTGGAATCACTATATAATACATATTCTTATTTTAATCAAGTTTTTAAAATAATCATTTTGAATAACATAATAAAATTGAAAAAAGTCTTGAGGCAAATATCAAAGTTAAAAAATACTTTATATAAATAAAGATTTGTAGGAAAGCTCAGGTCTAATCCTTTCCAAAAATTACTTCAAATAAAGGTTAATATTAAAGTTTTCAAAATATTCAACTTATAGATGAGAAGCATAGCTAGCGATGAAGCAGTGATTATACCTTAAAACAGTTATCATTACAAATGCTTTGCATTTGAAATTCAATCAAAATTGTAAAGTTAAGACTACTGTTTATTCTAATCTTAAATCTAAAAGAATATGTTGACTATTGAAGAAAGTTGACTAAAATAATAGATACAGTTAACTCGAGGCCATCACAGTATATATACATTGATTTGTCTTTTCTTGTGGCACATCAAAACATTTGATATATATCTGCCAATCAAAAATTTATTGGCAAAGTGCTGTTGTATAAAATATATTTCAAACTTCTCAATCAATCAATCAATTATTTAAATGTTCACTACTTTATATAAAATATAAGTGCTTATTATATTCTCATTTTGCATATTTTCTGGCTATTTTCAATGTTGTAGTGTTTCAATGAGAAAATATGATACAAGGTGCTCCCGTTGCTCCGAAACTTATATTAATTACTCATTTTAATGCTTAAGTTATTGTCATAATCCTTGTTTTCATTGTTTAATATTCATGGAATGCATATTCACAGCCATTTTATAGGAAAAAGAGTTATTTGTAGTTAGTAAACATTATATATAAGTAGAGCTTAGCTTTTTCGGCGTGACGTCGAATAATCCGAATATTGCCGACGAATCCCAAAAAAAATTTTCGGCGTAAAGAAAATTTTTTTGAAATAACGCCGAATAAACCGAATTTTTCAAAAAATTATATAGAAAAACTGTAAAAAACTTGAGATTTTTTATCCGATCAAAAAATTCCAACGGATTCAAGATTTCAATTATTTTAAGGATCTGTTTCTTGAAGTCTCCGAAGTCTACAATCAAAGGAATAGTATGAATTCGGACACATGAGTATGCAAATGCTTATGCTTTTTCAATGGAGACATCGAGGAATGACTTATTTATTATTGATTGTTTAATATGAATAATTTTGTAACTACTTTTTCTAATACGAAATGAATAAAACACATATTTCTAAAAATTATTATTTTTAGGCCGAATATTGCCGCCGAAAAGCTAAGCTCTATATATAAGTTAAGTACCAAGTAATGATAAACCTAACTTAAGTAATAAACATTGGGCTGCTTCGCTCGAATCTTTAAGTTATGGTTTATCATTTTCATGGCCGGTGGTGGCCGCCAAGGGAATAGCTACAATTTTATTTAAACAATTAATTTTCAGGATAGTGTTTATTCTGTGTGTGTGTGTATAGTGTTATCAAAGTTTTTTCAGGAATATTAAAACAGGTGTGACAAACGCCTCAATATTCTTAAGATTAAGTTTTTAAAAAAAGTTATCAAGAATTTTAATGAATCAACAATTAATGGAAAAAACTTTAATTTTAGGATAAAATTTCGCAACTAAGCTAACAAAACAGCATTTATTAAACTCTATTTAAAAAATATCTGTTTATTTAATCGAGTAATTCAGTAAAAGTAAATTAAGTTGCATTTTTGCAATAATTCTATCTATAGTTTTGGAGACACTTTTGTAAAATGTGTTATTTTTAAGAAAATTGGATTTAGTCTAACAAATAATAAAGAATTTCAGGCAAAATAATATAACTGAGAAGTAAAAGTTTTTATGGAAAGTTAATGATATTCTCACTCATTGAATAAAATGATTATTCAAAGGAAAATAGTATTTTATGGTATAAAATTTGTGGTACAGTCTTCGCCAAAACTCTGATAGAATAGAGTAAAGGATATCATAAATGCTTCATTTTGACCCTGGTCTCAAGCCATTCGGAAGAGTGAATGTTAGGCTACATTCATTGAGTTCTAGTAATTTTTATTTGATGCGCTTCCTACTCATGTTTAGAGGTTATTAATCAAAAATACATGTCTAATCATTTTTTAAAAACTTTCTTTTGTAGTGATTAGAAATAGAAAATATTAGTTATCTATTTCTAAATGAATTAACTTTACTAAATATTAAGCCAGTTAAGTGAGAAGAGGTCGCTTTGTGAGGAGGTTTTCCGGAAACTGTAGTTGACTCAAAAAGATTTGATCAAAATAGTTGAATGTTTAGTTGCATAGAATTGCTAAAAACGGTATCAGTAAATTTTGGCGAAGACTATACATATAAATTGGTGTCTCTTCATTTAGTTGTCTATCAATAAGTTTATTATAGGAATCGTTTCTTATGGAAGCAGGTGTTCAGAATCTACGTTACAGATTACATGATAATGTACTACTAAAATAAGACTAAATTCATTTGATTCCACTCTACTTTTATATAAAATTTTTACATTCATTGCCTGAATTTTAAGATATAAATACAGAAGAGATTCTATGACCAAAAATTTTATTGCTAAACATTTACATAATTAGATATTTTATTAAAGCTTATTATACTCAGTGCCATACTTTTTGAAGTTTGAAATTTAAACATAACTTATAATAACATTAAGTGATAAAATATAGTTATGACAATTTAATTACTCTCATAATTAGCATATCATTTCAAAAGATAAACACATTTTCTATTATTTTAAACTTAAATTCTATTATAATAATTAGACATACAGTGTAATAATGAGGAATAGTATAAAAGTTAATAAAACCTGGAAGTTATCTATCGATATATTATACAAGTATGTTCTTAGGGCAGAGGAGGAGGAGGAGGAGGAGAGGAGAGAGAAATATATCAATTAATTTTAAGTGCGATTTAAGTTAACATCTCAACTGAAGCCTACGTATTGTGACACAACACTAATATTACTTATATTACTTGCGTAAACCTTTATATTTAGACGCTTTAGAGCGTGTAGCGATAACACGTGCGCAACCGCGCGCTTCTATCTCTTTTATAGGCTTATAGTTATATTTGAGCACAAATAAAATTGTTTGATATCTAGATCTTGACTCTGGTAATAAAGAGCGAATTTGAGTCTATTTCTAAGTTTTGTGCAATAAGTTTTGTAGGATTAGGTTTTGTGAATAATAGAACTTCAAGTTTTATTGTTTTACATTTAATTAACTTTTACACTTATCAGGTAAGACTCTTTCAGGTGATTTTTCTATTTTAAAGTTGTTATCAATCAATATTATGTAAAATTGTATCTGTCTGTCTGTCTGCCTGCCTGTCTGTCTGTAATTCCGCAATTATCTAATAAAATTGCAAGAATATGATTAAGATTTTCGTTATAAAAATTTTCAAGCAATTCAAATACACTGCAAGGGCTATAACAATACTTTTAAAGCACTTTTTTAAAGCTAAAATTGTCTTATACTGGTCTCATAATAGAAATAGGTTTATAATAGAAAATTTTACAAGTTGCAAATTATTGCACTTACAATTTTCTGAAATAGATTTTTAAAAAATGTTGATTTTTTGTCTTTTAATAATGAAAAATCAAAATTTTATAAAATTTAATAAAATCGTTGAATCGTTTTGTCTAACTGTTCAAATAATTAACTTGTATTTTAAAGAGTTATTAAATTCACTTTCAAAGAAACAAAGCTCTAATTTTACTTTAATATTAAAGCATAAGAGTTAACCTTTAATAATAAATTGTCTATAATAAGTATAATATCAATCAAAGCAATGCTTCATTTTTGTGTGTAAACTTAGTTGCAAAACCCTTGCCAGAGGTCTTAAACAATTTTCTTACGCTAAATAACAATAGAAATTGATGAAGTTTTCTTGAATGAAAAACATTTTGTCACCAACCTTTCCAAAAATTCTTGTGACATTTCTCCTCATTATTAAAATGTGATAAAGTCCCAGAAAAATGTGTATATATTTGAATAATCTGATGTGGTGATGCGAGTGTTATAAGGTTTAACCCGAAAATTTTCACAAAATTAGTTAAGGATATTTTTCGAAGGTTTGTCCAAATATGTTCCTAATCCACTATCAAAATTCTAAAAATTGTGATTTACAAGCCTGTAAAATTCAATGCAATAAAGTTCCAATTCGTTTTTATATCAATTTTTGTGCTAATTTTCGAACCAGAAGTTATAGATAAATAATTTTGGTACCGTTGGAATTGTCTCTTCGAGTACAATCAAAATGGCATATCGTATGATTTTTTCGAAGCTCCGCCCACTCAGAAACCATGATCACGTGGAGTTTGCAAAAATAGGCATAGGTCAAAACTTTTTTATATTTTAATTTCTTTTGGAGAGTACTAAACATTTGCCTCATCAATCAAATTTTATGGCGTCTCAATGGTGTCGCGCCAATTTAGTAACTCTAAACCAAAATATTTACCTTGTTTTACCTTGCTTGAACTTTAGCTAATGATAGGATATACATAAATGAATTTCTAGAACTTTCAAGTGTAAAATTCTATTATAACTCTTGAACGTAGTATTTTTCGGGTAAACCTTAATATACGTCTCCAATATCATTTTAAGCTCTATCAAATTCATAATCTAGCTCTATATTAGATTATTGAAATATATGCAGATTTTTCTGGGAACATTTGAACTGTCACATTTTAATAATAACGAGAAATGTCTCAAGAATTTTGGAAAGGTGTTTTCCATTTTAAAAAAATTCATCAATTTCTATTGATATTTAACATAAGAAAATTGCTTCAAACCTCCGGCAGGGGTTTTGTAACTGACTGTAGATGAACGAAAAAATGTTTATGAATAAAAATAATAAAATCAGATTTGATAGAATCTAAAGCATAATTGTAAATCATTTGTATGAATAAATGCTTATAAGTTTAAAAGTATTGGGAATAAGCTTTGAATAATATTAACAAAATATAAACTCTTGGAAAAGGAGTCATTATGGCGCAGTGGGTAAGGTGCCGGACTCATGATCCAAGGATCGTGGGTTCGAATCCCAGCCTCGCTGTTGTTCTTTGATTGCTATATGTTGGCCACATATTCATTGTTTTCGAGCAATCATAAAACCCGACGCGTCCGCCCACGCCAACACAGGGCTATCCATGTAAAAATCTCACTGGTTTTCAACATGGGCTCAGTGAGATCTCCTCTCATCATTAGGGAGTTGGCTGGAAAATTTTGGAGTAAACATTATTTTTTTTTTAATTTTTAAGAAAACTATAAGTTTTTAACTCCTTTATAATTTCAAAAATTGCAGAATTTGCACCCAACCCAAACCTTGTTCCGATCTGATTATTGTTAAGATTGATAAGTTATCAATGATAACACTTAATTTATCAAAATAAAAAAAATAATTTTATTATTGAATTATTTATTAATTATTTAACTAATTTTTTTAAGATTTTGCTAAGTGACTACTTTATTTACCAACACTTAACACAAGTCGCTTGACACAGGTTTTACTGTACGTTATAAATTATTGATAAAATACACCTTGCGATGCATTCTTTCAAATTTATCTTTTCAATTACAAAATCAATACTTTTCCATTCAATTAAACCATTTGACTCTATGTCATAGCTGTTAATTTTTCATTAATTTAATAGAATACATATCAAACTAGTTTTTGCTAATTTTAATTGAATTTATTTAAATTCATAAATTATTAAATGAAATCATGAGCTTATAATTGACTTATTGAACATTCAATACTAGAGTATTTATCTGTAACTTTTTTGTATCGAAAATTAAGTCAGAGGTTGAATAAAAATAAATACTGTATATTCTATGAAAGGCTATTTTATCATTTTTAGTCTATTAATCAGAATGATTGAGAACTATTTCTCAGAATTTCAAATAATCCCTTAAAATGATTCTGATTGTTAAAAACAAAACCTTTTAGAGTTAGTGAAAAGCTGTGAACTTTTATATGAATTGATTATTTGATTAATTTGTTTAACATATTGTGAGTACAGGTAATGTTAATTAACTGTTACCTACTCGTCTATGCTATATTTAGCTTTAGTGAAAAGTGAGCCAAATCGAGTGGCGCATCAATAAAACATCGAAGAGATGTTAAAATTAGTGAAATACCCTATCAGAGTATAAAAACAGGCTTTTGGGAATTGAGATTCAGAGTTACCATTTATGTAAACAATTAACTTTATTCAGTTCTTTTACCTTCAATTACCTTTATCTTTTTCATAGTTTATGTGGCACATGTCAAACCTCAATCTGTAGAGAAGAATAGGCCTATAGACTAAAGAGTAGGTCGAAAAGAAATTCTCGAAACTTATCAAAATTGAATAAGAGAGGATTTGTAGAGATTCAGGTATAATAATAAGTATAGCATTTTGACTTTAGTCCCAGAATCAGTATCCGCTTTATGAGTATTATTCATAATTTAAGAACTTATTTAGCAATTAAATTAATTCAAATACTTAGAATTTTAAGCGTATCTTATGTATTATTCAGTTCTTTTTAATCCGATGTGATTTATGATCAAGTTATATAAGATTATGATTTTATAGTCAACAAAATGAATGTAAATTATATGTATGTTATACAGAAAATCTAAAATGTAAAGAAGAATATTTCAAACGATTCGAATCATTTGGTTTTTATATTAAAGAAATCATTCAATACTTTATAAATTTATTAATATATTTATATTGATATCATGTTTAAGAGTTGTCGGTTCATTTGATCGAATAAGAAGTAGATATAAATACAGAGAATAAAAATTGAGAAATGAAATTTCACAACCAATTGTCTATTCATAACATTCATAAATCAGAATTTCATAATTCATTATAAAAATTAATCTCAACAGATTTATGTGTTGGTCTGCTTTTATTTATTAGCAAAAGTTTACTTATTTTTAGTTAAATGAAACTAAATATCAGTTCATTTATTAAAAATGCAATTTTTAACCATAATTCGAATATAAATATAAAATATTCGATGTCATCATTTAAGCCAAAATCACATTAAATCAAATTTGTATTACAAAATACTCAAAAATAAGAAACTTTTGTAATATGAAACCTATTTTTATTACATTTAAAGAGAAATAGTTGTTATAAATTTTTGTAACTATAACTTATAATTTAACAAATCTTAATCTGTTCTGAATAGCGTGTCTCAAAATTTAATTAATGGGAATTCTGTATATCTCAAGTCAAAATGGTTTTTCTTACCTAAAAAGTTAATTTAAAATTAACAAAAGCTTTTAATCAACAAAACTAAATAAATACATAAAAAGTTAAATAAAAGCAAATATAGTAAAACTTTTGTGAGTTTTAGTTTGAATTGGTAAATAAAATTTATTGATAAACACAACTTTTCTTATGGTTATCTGTTCTCTTAAATAAGTGATCAACTTTTTAAAATACTTGTAAATATTTTAAGAATTTGTAATTTCCTTTAGATTCTGACATCGAATAAGAGAAAGTTGAAAATTTTTTGTTGAATAGTAGAATATTTTTATACAAAGTTAGATCAATACTTGAGATTTGGCAACCGTAACATTTAATACTATACAGCGATAAAATTTTATTAATAGCTCTGTTTAAGTATTGCAATCCCTCAATAATTGGTATTATTTAAATTTAGATTTTTCAAAATTGTCAAATAAGTCATTTTGTTTCAATCAATTATTTTTTCAATTTGAATTCGATTTTTTGGAGTGTTAATGAAATGTGTGGGCGTATGTCTTGCCAGGAGTGGATGTCCTGTAGGAAGCGTGGGTTAGCCCTCAATAGTTGCAAAACTTTACAAACTTATGAAAACAAAACTAATTAACTCTTGATTTGAAAAATTGAACTCATTGTTAATCTTATTGTTTACTATAATAAGAGTCCTTAATTTGACGCAAAAATTGTTCGGTAAATTGGGGTTAAGATTACGTACTATAAATAAACTATACTTATCGTTAATAATAAATTCAAAAATAATTTATCAAAAAAAAATGACTGAAACAAATGAAGTTGAGATACTGAACAATATTTACACCTAAAGTATGGTGTAAATTGACTATTCTTGAAATATAATAAAATTGTATTTAACCGGCTTTTGCCAAACTTAGACTTTAACAAATGCTTTAATGAAATTTTGATTTTTAGACAAAGGTGCATATTGCGTTAATGATGGTGCACAGAGTCTCAGGCTAAGGGGGAAGATGAAAACAATATTTTAAGACTGAGGCTCATTCTCTATGGTTTTAAGACAGCCTTAGACTCAATTTGACAGAACCTATGTGCATCATTATATTAGCAAATCTCTTACTTATTGATTTATATATTGATCAAACATTAAAGTAACATTGTTGATTTTTCTTCTTTGTATTCTATTTAATTACACTAATTTTTCGAACCCACCCTTCTTGACTAAGTAACTACAATAAGTTCTATGTGCACTGCTCTTGTATACAACATTATTCAACAATTACAGATACAAGTAAATTTAGGTCTACATTGAAATAATTTTTAGAATTAAATTTTTTGAAAACTTTGTATTTTTCAAATGATTTAAATTAGAAATGAGAGTTAAATTGGGTAAAGTTTGCTACTAGTAATGGGGTAATACTTGAGTAATAATATAGAGATTCGGAAGGTTCTGTGATAATAGTAATTACTTCGTCTGAAATCTTCAAGTTATCTAAATATTCTTAAGCTATTAAACTTACTTTTTCTTTTGGTTTTCAACGTCTGTTTTTTAACGCAGATCAATATCTTTTAAATATTTTCTGTGAACATGTTTTACGGCAGACATTTGAAACAGATATGATGTAGAAATGAATCCCATTTCTTGGTGTGAGTGCTTTTATTGTTGAGAGAGACAGATTCAAGCTTCACATAAAGGTTCCATTTGCACTTTTGGTCACTTTAACACAAATAAACAAATTTTAATTCCTAATAAAGCTTTTGTGATAGTTTCTTAAACTAAGAAATTAGTGGAAATTAGGCATTCAAATGATAAATTATTTGATGTATGTGTTCTTAAAAAACTTTTGCTTTTGCTTTTGCTTTTGCTTTGAGTTTTGCTTTTTTGTGTTAACTTTTTAAGAAATCTGCGAGTTGTTAAGATGTTTACAACTTAATGTTTGAGTAGAGCAACAGTAAAGACCTTGATCCAAAATTTTTGGTCAGAATGATTAAGAATGTAATAATTCAATTATTTAGAATACTTCCCTGTATTTAGACTTGAAATAACATTAGCATTAATCTAATTACAGGCACCTCAACGACTGCTATCGAAGGGAGAAATGCAATCAACGAGAATAAGTCTAACGATACCACCACAATATTGCTATTACGTCTTAATCACTTTGTTGATTTCATTAGCCATTGCAGAACAATCCTGTAAGTCTATCTTCTTTATCTCAATGTTAAAGATTTCATTATTAGCTACAATGTAAGGTATTTTGATCTGAGGTTCATGCGTTAACTCAGTTCTTCAATAATTGCTTTTGAACTTTTGGTATTATCTCAACCTAAATACAGGACAAATACAAGTTATTTACAGATAGTCTCAAATCTGAGTCTTAAGCATTCGATGTTTGCTTTTTGTTTTTCGTGATAATATTTTTTAGAGAAACATATTGAATACAAATATTCTATGCGTGTTCTTTATAATACAGTTACCTGAGTATACAGTCAATTAAATTGAGCACAACTTTCTTATTGTAGAAAATCTCACGATTAGTTAATTATTCACTTAAGAGAGATTCCCAATCAAACTTTGGGTTATTAAAGCATTGATTCAATTTGTGCCTTATTTTCTGTAAATACTTTATGAATTTAAATTAAATATAATAAATCATAACTAAATGTTAATAAGATTAATACTACAATTTTAAGTCTGCTTTTTACTTAACATTTAATATAAGTAAAAACTGGATCCGTCTTATTTTAAAAATCCACTAGGGAAAATGAAAATTACTTCTTAAACAGGATCATAATATTTGCAGAATTTATTTTTTTTATTGAGTCATCCAGGATTTGAGTGATATACATATTTTTTAAACTCAATTTTTATATTTATGTTTCAAAATTTTGTTTTATTTTTTTGTATTTCAGTAGACATTAAAGATTTTAAGAGTTTATTTCATTCACAATTAATAGTATGAAATTTATGAGTGAATGAAAGATAACACTTTAGTTTATTCATAAATAAGAAGTGATTTTAATATTCATGATTCATATGGTATGTCATGAATTCGAATAAATTCAAAATATAACTAATAAGACCATTATTTCATATTCTCTGAATCAAAATATTAGTTTCTATATTTCAGTTGTGGCACCAGGTCCTGCTATTTTGTTTAAACAAAGCTGTCTGGATGGTTTAATGGTTTAGACACTGGCTCATTATTGAGTCAAAAGTTCACACAGTTCACTAATTGGCTGTGGGTTCGAGTCTAACTGTATACCAAAGAAGTTTTCCAAGGCTAGCATAGACTAAGCGGCCCAACTTAGGGTACTTTAGTACTCTTAACAGGGCTGCAGATTAGCTGGAGATAGTTGAGTGTTTCACAGTGAATGTGATTGACACTATCCTAATCTGGCATAAACCGCCTTAATACCTATGAGTCGGTAAGGCAGGATATAAATGAATAATCTATATATATTTTGGCTGAACCTTTAATGTCTAAATTTATATGAAAGTGAAGTGTGATGTGATAATTAATAAGAAAGAATTTCTAAACTTCTATGCATATAATTTTTTAAATCTTTTTTTATTCACGCGTAAGTTCTGTCTATTGTTGTCTGTGTTACACTTTATCTATAATAAAGACTGTGCTTACGCGAGATTATAAATGTTCTATTTATTGGAATAATGAATAGCTTGCAGCCAATTCTACATTAGACTGCAAACTGCATGTTTGTCTAAAATTTTAAATTAATGTATAGTTTATTTATATATAGTTTAGTTTAGTTTAGTTTATTATAATATCAAACAATATGATAATCATAAAAAGTTGGAAAATTAGTGGCATTCAAATAGAATAATGTAAATAAAATGTTTTGCTTAACTCCTACTCAAACTTCTAAGAAAACTTTTAGAGCCAATAAAATAATGTCATAGATTGATAATAGCTTTTAATGATGCCATTAATTAAATACTTTTTTGTTTAGATTCTAATATGCTTTTACATAATTATAACGTTCTGCTCAATGATTTATATTCGTAAACTATAAATTATTTGAGTTAATTATGATTCTCAACACTCGAAGCTATCACTAATCTTCAAATCGATTTTAACTGTAAAAGATTCGGATTTAACTTAACTATTGTTTGCCTCTAATTTTCAAAAGATTCAAACTTTATAAATAATTCGGTGCAACATTTTATAGATTATTATTTCAAATATCAAAGTTTAGTTCATGTGATTTTCCCATTTATTCGGCAAACAACCAATGATTTAAGAATCAATTTGAGAGAAATACTGCAGTTTATTCAATCAAATATTTGTAAGACTACAACCTAAAGATAATACATATAAAGTTATAATTAATTTTATTAACAATATTCTAATTGTATGAGATAGTGTTCCGTTTAGTGGTCCGCAAACCAAAAAAGTTTGAGAATTACTCCTCTATAGAGTATTGACTTGAGTTCTTTTAGTACAACATAGACTTATTAATAATTGCTTTTATTCTTTAAGTATTCTTCTTCGGTCATCGAATGCTTCAGCAACTCATCTCAGAATTCTTTGACTTATATTTAGGAATACAAGTATTTATACAGTTCCTGTACCTGTACGGCCACTCAAATATATGTTCTCATAATCCCGAAAATGATGCTGTGATATAAGAGTATGAGAACTAATTTGATTATTTGACTAAATGTTTCTTCTGTTATTTGATTGAATAAAATTTACATTTTCAATGACAATTATTAATGTATTGTCCCTACGCATAACTGGACTTTCCCTCAACTTTCCTGGATTTTATATATCTTTGTTTGAGTGATTGTACACTACTATAACTGGAACTTAACTTCACTGCCCAATAACAATTTTGACGGGTTGTTGCTCTTTAAAGAATACTTTCTTACATATCAAGCTTTCATACACAACAAGTAGAAAAAGCATATAATATATATATATATATATACAGTATTGACAGACTTACTACTTTTTGTCGAACCAAAACCAGACAAAAAATGAAAGGGAATCCTTTGTTTTTCAACAAAAAAAATTAATTCTATTTGAGATTAAATGAAGTTATTCGTTAAATTTGTTGGTGTATTTTGTGTTAGATATTTGAACAGTAAAAATTTATTCATTATTATTAAAGAAGAGGCAAAAAGTCAAAAAGTGACTTTCGGGAGTCAAAATGGCACTTTCGTGAAATTTCGGGAGCAAGCTAAATACTATCCCTTTTAGTAAAAATGGTTTTTAAAGTATAAAATGTTAATTATATTGACAATTCCTAATTTGAATACAATGCATGCAATTAAATGAGTCAAACGAAGTCTTAAATTTAATTATAATTGTTCAATATTATCTTCTTTCAAATTATATATAGTTATTAATTAGTTATTAAAATTCTAAGGAATGCTTAAGACATGTTTTTACTCAAGAAATAGAATATTTCAATAAAACTTTAATAAAATAAAGAAAATCAAGTTATAAAGCTTAAAATTCCAGAGAAAATCATGAAATTAGAGGATTCGGAGAAAAAGCTTGAATTTCGGGGATTCGTGAGAAAAATTTAAATATCGGGAAATTCTGAATTCTTAAAATTAACTAATTATACATTTTTTTATCATACCTATGACCTTTGACCTTATTTCAGCTTATTTTTAAAATTCGGAAAATTGGGAGGTTTCCAAAAGTCTCATCTTCATTATAGATGTTTATTATTATAGACGCTTTATAAGAAAGTGCTATTTCGAGCGTCAAACCTGTCAAAAAAATCTTTTGAAAATTGCTTAATTGTTTTATTAGTGAATATACTATGAAGAAAAAAATTTTTGTGCAAAAAAATATTTAATTAACTGAATAATATGAAAATTTTCGATAGCTTTAGATTACGGTAATGAAGACGAGACAGTTAAAAGAGCGCCATCAAGCCATAGTCATAATATAATGCGTTTCGGCCGCGCCGGACACAACATTATGCACTTCGGCAAACGTAGTCATGATGAGAGCGAAAATGGTGACGAGTCATCAGTAATCGATTCTGATTCATACAACACCGAACCACTAGAACAGTATGATCCCAACCCTTTCAAAGTTGGACAACGATCTATCAGAACTAAATATTTCATACCACATGCGTTTATAGGTATTAAACTTTAATTTCAATTAAGATATCATTTATTCAAAAGAACACACCATTGTCTAATTTACCACTATTTTGTTGATTACTTTTTCACAACTATCAATAGCGAGCCTATACACACATCCTCGACCTTTCTTGAAAAAAGCTGGTGAAAGTAGAGACAATGTATTCATGCATTTTGGTTAAGTTCATGTAAAAGTCATGTTATATTTAAATTGTTGTTGTGATTAAATCAATAGTTTTATTATTTATTTAATACAAGTATTTATTATATTATATATATATATATAATAGTTATCTTATATTAAATTTCGTGTATTGTTTGATGATTTGCACCATTGTATAAAAAATCGGACACTCATTAAATAATGAAAGCTGTGTTGTAAAGATTTTAAAAAATATTGCGAATAATTATAGTTAGAGCGCATTCAATAATAAAAAGTATCTAAAAATAAATTATTACTTAATTATAAATTTAAATACAAAATTAATTCTTTATTATTTGTGGGAATAGTAATAAAATAATAAATGCAAACAAATTGTTTAATCATTTTCGGAATCGATATTTAATTGATAGACATTAGCCTTAAGTTAAAATTGATTGACTTTCAAGAAACTCTATATTGTTGAACGTTTTGCTTAAGTATAGGATACAATTGGAAAACAAATTTGATACTCAATAAATTGTTTTTGACCTTAAGTTTTAGAGATTAAATTTTTGTGTAGGATGCATAGGATGTATAGGCAACTTCCAACTGCTGATATAATTATCTCCACTTTTTGCGAATCAAGCGACCAGAAAGATAGAAAGAAATCTCAAAATAATCACATACAGTACTTCTGATTGACCTAATTCTGGGAAATATAACAAAAATTATAACAGAGCTAAAAAACTAACGCTAAATCTTTATTCTATTTTCTAATAGTACAATACAAGTGCACAGTGCTTATCCTAAACAGGCTATTCTGAGCTCAAATACGAGAAAAGCTATTTACCTGTTTTAACATTTTTCCGAATAGATTGTTAGTTTGCATTTGTGGTTTAGAAGATTGTTTTTATTTCAAACTTTTAAAATCCAAACTAATGAACATCACTGAAGATTATCTAAAGCGTTCATCAAATTGTTGTCGTTTTGTGCAGGTTTTGTTTAATATACAAATTTCATGATAATGATCATTAGGGTTGGGAAGTTCTGGACTTTTCCTATTTTTTTATCTTGCATTTAATCCACACCAGAGTTTAATACGAGTCCGAATTACATCAAAATAAGACTTTTGAGACACATTTATAAATGCCTATAATTGCCTTTTTTGATGGTTAGGTCCTATTTTGCC
>JAQGCH010000729.1:0-20008 GCA_034699485.1 Nanhermannia elegantula | reverse complement strand
GAGAGAGAGAGAGAGAGAGAGAGAGAGGGAGTCAAAGATTTATATGTAATGTAATAGAGTATGTTACAAAACATTATACAACTAAATCTGCAGTAATTGTCTTCAGTAATAGTATTTATGATGTCCAACAGCTTTAAGTGCTATTCTAAAGAAGTTATGTAATGTCTATCCGTTTATGACATAGATATTTAAAAAAAGCCTTCGTGTTAACAGTGAAATAATGTAACAAAAATAGACATGAAAGTAGTTTTTGTAGAATTAACAGTTAATAATCTGTAGATTAAAAAGACAAGAGTTAAAGGATAACTAAAAGGGTATTTTGAGACTCTTACAAACCGTGAGAATAATTAATTGCTTTGGCTTTGACTTCCGACATGAGTATGACGGGAGACATTCCGACCCATTCGGTGGTCTTTTGATTGTTAAAAACTTTATTTCGCAATTTTCCATATATTATCTGTTAATCATATAATTTGAGTGTGTTTTGTGCCATAAATACACTGGATTTTGATTTAATTAATAATTAATCTTTAAATTTTTAATTTTAACCGAAAGGATTTTAGTTTTTGAAGAAAAATTTCTATTTATACACAACCGAAATAAATTATATCATTAAAAAATTTGAATTATTTATTGAGCATATCTTAAAAGTAATTTATAATAATTATTATTTTCCTTGCATTTAAGCATATTTATTAAGAAATTATTTAAAATTAAGTTATGCGATACCACCGAATACAAGTATTTATTCAATGCCTTGCTCAACAAGTTCAGTACTCTCTCTAGTTATTAAGTAAATTGCAGTTAATTTAATGTTTTTTTTATCTAAATTGCAAATTAAATACAATAGTAATAAGAACAACATTAAAAACAAAAGAATTTTAAAAATTTATTTCAAATGTTCACAACAATTGTTTATCAAGTACTACAAGACACTTATGAAAGTAATGTTAAGTGCAAATAATCAACTGATTATCTCATAATATATTTTTTGAGATAAAGAATTCAGGCCTATCCTCAAAGTACATGTTTTACTTTCAATCACATAATCATTATTGTATTCTTCGGTGCCTTTTAGTCAAAGGTTCAACTAAAATGATAGGCCATTGAAAAAACATTTTCGATATTATCCTAAATAGAAATTGAAGTCAGAAATCACGAAAATCTCATTAAATGAGAGCCTGTCCTACCGGAAAGAGGACACGATCTTACCTAATAAGAGCACACTTTATAAATAATTTAATCTGAAAAATGAATCACTAAATCTGACATATCTTAATGTGTCAAATAGTATAAGCCTATTGTGACATAATTTCTTGCTCAACATCTAAAATACGATGCTTTACAATCTCTATTTTAAACTCAAATTGCTCTTTATATAAACTGTAAAAAACTTTTAGCTTCATTCAGTGTCGTACCCACTAATATGTCCAGGGGGGTCAGGCCCCCGATAACCTTCAGGCATTTAAGTGCAGTTCTGTAGCGATTATTTTTTAAATTATCAAATCATCGATTTTTTCTATGTCTGACCCCAAACAAAAATTAGTGGGTACGGCACTGGCTATACTGGACACTCTGTCGGCCTGACTGCCATAAATTGGATTAATTGCTTGATTAGTGAATACATAATGTGAAAAGTTGTTAAAAAATAAGTAAAATTCGATTAAATTAACATAAATTTTGATAAATTAGAGCATTTGTTAGTAGTCAAACTTTATGTTTATCAGCCTTGACTTTGAAACTGATTACAAAACTTAATAAAGGCAATTAAAACTTACAGCCCATTAAACTTTCTTATAATAAGGTAATTAATATGATTTCTTTATTTTTTGAAGTTTTATTTATTTCCTGATATTGGACTCTTAAGTGTGCAGTAAATGTAACTTTTTTTCAAAAACATCAAATCCCTGATCTTCACATATAATTTGATTATAAATATAATTTCAAAGAAGGGCTTGACCTTAAATTGTGACTATTAGTTATGCAACATTAAAATAAGATATTAAAATAAATTGAATCTTATTTTCTTTTTTTGCAAGCATATCATCAAAAATATAAGTCAATTATTCCATGAAATGTATGGAACCTTTTCTTCTTTTATATCTAAAAATGAATTTATGGCCAACTTTAATGTTGAAGAATTAATGATAGTTTTAAGATTAATGGCTAAGCTTTTATATAATAGTTATATAACACACCCTTCCGAAAGCGTTTGGGAATTACTAAATCATTTATTGCTCTCAATAATAGGATTCAAACCAATTAATCGTAAATTCAAATCTCATATATTATGGCTTAACAACTCTTGTCGTCATAGGTTTTCATAAATAAACTATATTTTAAAACAGATACAAATTATTTGAGGATAAAAGTATTTTAAAATGTTTCATATAAAATATTAAACTTCGATCGAAATAATAGCTCGAACTCGGGTTCAAATAACTTTAGCTTAAAATCCGATTAAGTATAAAACAATAATTTTTTACAGATGTCTGACTTATAAGTGGGTAAAAACATTTTTACTGACAGTATTTTGAAAAAGTTTCCTTCAAATTATAGTAACTTTACTATAATAAAAGATTCAAAGAGTAACACAGCTAAAGGCGAGACTAATTTTTATTGTTTTTCACTCTAGAATTAGTTACGTTTTTCTTTATTTTTATGGCAGATTTTTTTTAAATATATAGTTCTTTTAATTTTGTGAGAAATTATTTAGTATTTGTTCTCATAGTGTTTGGTTTCTTAAGTTATTTTTTGACCATTTCCTTAATTCAATATAAGATATATACACAAAACACACAAATGGTGGGCTGACTTATCTTAATTTAAATAAATTATAAGCTAATGTTATTCATAAGCTATCCTTCAATTAATAATATACTGTCTCATAAAAAACATAATAAACGGTAACAAAAAATTAATTAATTCTTCAAACTGTTAATGATTGAAGGCTTGATAGACTTGTGGGCGACTTAAATGTGAGAGTATTTTGAGGTTCAGCAGACGTAATAATTATAATGCAAATAGTCTTAAAATAAGTTTTCCTGAACTGGTATTGAAAATTACTTTTATTATAAAACTACTTATTATAAGACTCGAAAACTCTGATTTGAGCCTATCCTAAGATAAAATCATATAAAACCAAATAAAATAAAGGAGTGTTTCCGATTCATATCTAGTTTTCCCTTTTTATCGCTGAATACAATTTGATTTTTACCGTAAAAACATTTTGATTTCAAAGTAAAAACTCATTTAAATTTGAAATGAATAGGAAAATAAAATGATTTCCACTAAACTTTAAAATACTGATTAGCCTGAATTGAAATGGAAGCATAAATTTTAATATAATTGAGTATAACATACAGTCCATGACATAAGTCATTGAATGGAAGCAATAAATTGAAAGAACCTGTTTCTATAAATCACTACCGTATATATCAAAGTATTATTCTTTCATTGAATGGGCAAAACTTTTTCATCGGATTTATGCCGTGAAAAGAGAAATAAAGAGTTTGTGAAAGAAAAAGTAAGAAAACACAACACAATAGACAATAAGTTAAAAGAGAAATCTAGAATACAATAAAAAGCTGTCGGATAGAAATACTCGTCAAAAAATTGTTGACTTTTACTGTAAAAAAATTACATGACATCTAACATCACTTTTTTAATCAATGATTTATAACTCAATATTGTATTTTAATGTAATTTTATTCAAATCATATTTTAAGTTATTCGCTAAATATTGAGATAACATGAAAAATGAATATATTTTAAAAACAAAAATAAAATATTATGTATGTATTGAAGAGATAATTGAGTGAATCCATTAAACAAATCTTATTTTTCTCACAATACATGCAATCAGTTTTGGTGCTGTCATTATCATCAATAAGAATGATAAGAAAATTGCTTTTAATTAAAATAACTGTTTATTAAACCTTTTCTAAGAGTATTAATTAATTAATTTAAACGTGTAATACATTGACACTAAATTGGCTTTTCTTTCAACTCATTTATAGGCTTATAGTGTTCTTAAATGCTTATAAAACTGATTGAAATGAGTTTATTATAAGAAACGATGAAATGATTTAAATCTAGCAATCAGTCAATCGGTTATTGTTTTCTTTATTTAAAATTAGGGGAAAAGATTACGAAAAAATGCCATCAATTCCATTCACGTTTTGTTTTGAACTTAAATGAAGACCAAAGTCTCACAATTAATCATCCGATAGTTTTATTGGGAAAATATGATTAATAAATATTCTATTTTGAAAGAAAATTATTAAGCCTTTAGTATTGCACTCAAAGGCATTATGAATATAATGCTAAAAATAGCAACTTATTTGCATAAAATGTTTTATAACCCTTTTTGTAATACTTGAACTTATAAAAAAAAATTAGACACTAATTAACTGTTATCACGTCTAACAATAGCTAATTCAGAAAAATAGGATTTTTCACTCCAAACCCTATAAACTTTGGGAAATAAATTAAATAAATATAACAGAATGGGCTCTAAATAAGCTTTAAATTTATTGAAAAAAACTATAAATGGCAGAGCTTTATGAATAACTGACAAAGTTTTTAAACTCAAGCGTTTTTAGGACCCGGAGGTAAAAGTGAGATATCATTTACGCGAAGAGAATATTATTTAACTTGCATTTACGGATAAAGAAGAGTATGATCTAGTTTTGCCACTGACTGACTGCCAAAGCATAACGCTATTCATATAGGCATTGACTTAACAATATTGCAACACAGGTTGAGAGCATAATAATTATAGAGTAGTTCACTTGAGTGCAACGATCATCTAATGGGTTAGCCTTTCATAAAAACAGAAAGAGAGAGATTAGTTGTATTCCATGTTTTTATTTTATTCCCATTCTATCTCAACAATACTCTACACTTATAAAGACTTTTTAATTTAATTAATTTTAGTTTTTATTTGATTTTCTTAAATGTTTTTTATCTATAAATCCAATTACAAGCTCTCAATTATACTGTCTTTCAAATAATAATTGTTTAAATCTAAAGACGATCATAAGTTTTTGAAAACCTATTTTTTCGATAAATAATAAAATTAATGTGTTTACAGATTATAAGTATTTTTTATAATTATTATTCCTAGTTTCCGACAATTCATATTTCATTTATTTCGGACCAGTTTTTCATTTGAAGCAAAATAATTCATTTTTAAAAAAGTTTCACAAAAACAACAAAAGCAAAAAACATTGATTTCTAGTTCAAGAAAAAATAATTAAATTTCCTGAAAATCCCATTTCATAGAATGGTAATTCACAACTATACTAATATAAGTAATCCAATTATGATTCATTAGGTAATCGAACTTTACAGATGAGACTGCGATAAGTAAATAGATAAAAAAATTAAAAAATATTTGAGTTGGTATCCCCTCGGCATTGATGACATAAAGAGCGCATCGCACCATTTTTTGCAGTTATAGCTGCAGGCCTTCTAACAGCCAGTACTAGATTTTTTCATCTTTTTCTAAATAGGCGCATATTAAAAGAGTACAAGCGAATAGTGACTGTATTCTCCTATATGTAAAATGTTTTTACAAAAATAGTCTGATTTGAGTTGCATGCGAGCAAAAGTTGTTTAGTCTCCAGTGAGAGCTGTTCTGAAACCTAAATTATTTTTTACCAATGCATAATCACAATACTGCTAGACTCTAAGCACTGTCTTTAAGAGATGTAATGACCAACAGTTAATTCAGTGGAAACTTTTACTGTTATTGTATTTTTTCTTCACAATTTGTTTTTAATTACTTTTTCGTATGTGTTTTGTTGACTTTCAAAAGTTTTGTTAATAAGTTTTATCAATTGTTTAGTGAATAAAAACTTTTATTTTCATTTCAAAAATGCATATCTCTATTATTTATTTTGGTGAGATTTTGAGTAATTTTATGACCAATTTTTTACAAGTGATATTCATATTTAGCTTCATTAATATGCTTGAAATATTAATTTTGTTTTAATATAATGTTTTTATGTGTCTTTATGTGCATTTCAGTGATAACGACTTTGATTTATGCGTCTTTTATTAATTCCCAACCATATCGTGGGGTAAGCAATAAAAATATGATATACATTCATAACTTAAGTTATATGGAGTCAAATTGAAATGTGAATTGAGCTATTACTTCAATTTTGATGTCTCATTAAATTTTTATAACCGTTTATAGAAACAAAATGCTTTATTTTTGAACTCAGACTCAAAATTATACGCTTGAATAGTAAAAGTCATTTTACTTAAACAAAAGCTTTCTCCCAGTTGTGAACTTTCGATGTCTATATTTGTGTCCAAATTAATATAATTTTTATTACTGTCTAATACTATGTATAAATAGATGTACTGGAAAGGCATATATTATTCATTTTAAACGCTGGTTAACAATCCAATTAAATTCAATTGAAAGACAGATAGGGATATCCTAAATAACTAATTGAGGCTCCATTAACAGTATCGCTATTTAAAAGCAAACAATTATTTTCTCAGCTCTGACTTGTATTAAATAATAATTACTATTATTTAAGTTCACGGTTTTCATCTCGAAATTGAATTTAATTACAATCCGAAATCAAAACTGATAGCAATTTTTACCCCTAAACAGCTCTATTCTATAATTAATATGATTATTGTTTTCAACTAAGAAAGTCATGAAATTTTTAAAACCAAATAGAGCTTAAGATTTTTATCGAAGATATGTATTAAATTTCTAGCAATATATCCCACATTTGTCGTGTAGAACATGATAGTAATGGCCGTAAATTATCATTTCTTTGATATCTTGTAGGCGTAGAAGAGGTTGTAGAATGAGTTTAAACTAACAGTAAAGCCCATCCATTCAATAAACTTCAAATTCTTGTCTATGGAAATGAAGCTTACTTTATGACTGCTTCAGGTCTTCAGTAAACTTAATGTGAGGCTCATTTTCAAAACTGGGGTCAGATTAAGATCATAAGAAATATTTGTATATTGAGAATAATTTTATTTTGAATCTAAAAATAGAGACTATTTTTCAATATCAATGAGAACTTCTGGAACAAATTTGATGTCTCAACAAAATATATGTCAAATAACTGACCAAAAAGCCATTTATATGTGTGTGGCTTCTTTAGGAGCGCTATCGTTAGCCACAAACAATTTTTTGATAGATGTCTGAAGTAATTTTCCCTTAACTATGCCTATAATCTATTTATCAGACTATTCATATACTGAGAGAAAAAGTTTTTTCAAAAGAAAACTTTGAATTGCTTTTTAAATAACATCCTATTCATAAAGTTTTGTTTTCTATGCTAAATATCATAAATCTTTTAGTTTTTATCTTATATCAAAGGTTACCCTTAAAAAGTTAATCTTTTGTATCTGTAAATGGATTTGATATTTATTTTTGAACGCTATTTATAACTTTAAAAACCAAAAACTAAAACAATTTGTATTCTTATCTCAATTGAATTATATATTACAATCTTAATTGAAATAATTGAATGCTTAATCATATTTTAATATTATATAATCCGATAAAATCCTTTATAAATCTTTATAAATCTCATTATGCATTATGTGTGTTGTTATTAATGATAAAACAAGAGTGAAGTATAGAGGATGTGAATCAAAACCATAATTAGATTATTCCTGAGTATGAGAAAAGAATAATGATATGCAGTCTAAAAATGGGTGAGAACTAGGGATTCTTGTTTACCCGTAAATAACTCTCAATTTTAATTAAACATAACTATGAATTTATAAATTTCTAACCATTGCTAGAAATACCGCACCTCTAGTTAGATAAATAAAAAATCAATTAAATTTCTACAACTTATAGCCAGTGCTAGCCTTAGGCCAGTAGTGAAGAGTTCCTATTTTTGAAATCATACACAAAGAAAACATAGCCTTTTCTTCCGATAATAATAGAGTTTATTTTCTCGCAAATAAATAAAAACTTAATGAGATATTCATTAAATAATTGAATAAATTAATACTAATAAGAATTTTGAAATAAAAATAAAGTAAAACTCCAATTAAAATAATTTTTAGCACCTATTATAGCACCTATTATAGGAATGATAAAAAATAATGAGCCTGTAGTTTATTTTAGTTGTTAATTTGGGTTATTATTTAATTGTAGGCGGGATTGCCTATGGAAGACTTGGTGGCAGCGATTGCGACTGCAGCCATCAATGGTGCGATACCTTTCAATAAGATAAACTTACGTAATCCTAATCGCAGTGGAGCCCCACTTAGGATTCCTATCCTACTCATCAATCACAAAGAACTGAGAGATCGACTCAAATATAAAGCCAAATACGCAAATGACAGGCAAAACTGGAATCAAAAAAGTATTCAAATTTGAGTTTTCACTGCAAATATACTAATAATGTGTATCATTTCTATTACTATTAGTGGGCGGAGGCTTTCATCCCAAAGACAGGAATTTTCACAAAGATGTAATGAAAATAATTATAGCTTTTATTATAGGAATATTTGTGAACTAGAAAATCAAATTCAAAACTTTTTTTAGAATTATTTTCCAAAACCCAAATTTCCTACGCATGGCATGAAATTAATTCCGGCACCGAAACTGTTCCACGATAAGCCGGTGGCTAAAAATGGGTACAGAGCACCGTCTATTAGGATAGTAAACGACAGAGCACCACAAAGAGAACCCATAAATTCGCCTGAAAAATATCCCGAACCACAAAATGTTAGATATGCTGAAAACCCGAATGAAAGATATCCTGAAAGACTGAATGACAGATACCCTGATCGACAAAACGAAAGACTACCAGAAAGAGAATATGAAAGACCACCGGAAAGACAACCGGAAAGACAACCACAGAATGAGGAGCAGCTGAATTATGAAGAGAGACATATTGATTCCCCCCATCACAAGGTGAAGACAGTACTTAGAACTCCAAATGTGATCAGACATGTATACGGCGCACAACCACCTTCAGACACATTGAGTCCAACAATACCCCCGCGTTACCTGAAAGACATGCCACTGTCTTCAAGTTCTGGTGAAAAATATAAGAGTCCGTTACAAAGTTTGCCGCCAGTGAGTGAAATAATAAATCCAGTGCAAGATCAATCGGATAACTATAATGAGCCTATAGTTAAGCACAAGTATGTAAACCTCGGAGATGTTTATCGAAAGGCCAATAATGAAGAAGAGATTGTCAAACAAGAAGAGGGTTCGAGTGAAGACACTCTCGAAGGATATGCTAAAGATCCTTATGATAAACAACTTGTTAATACACTTAAGAATTTGATGGCCTCGAGTAAAGAAAGACATCCCCTCAATATTGGAGGGTTAAGTGAAACAGATAATAAAGATGAAGATAACTATAAATCCCATACAAAAACAATAAAATCGATTGACAGCTTCTTTCACAAATCAACTACCGATCAGTATTCTTCACAGCCATTAACTTATACTCGAGACGATTCATTCAGTCAATCATTAGCACAAAGACTGCCGCAGACATTCGATTCAATACAGACAACTTCACAGAACCAACAATTAATACCTCAATCATTATTTCAATATTCATCTCCGTCACAGACCTCATCCCAGTCAAAAATACCGGAATCACTGCTGGCCTCACTATCGCCGGCCAAACTATTTTCATCTAATGGCTATTCTACACAGTCTTTGTCAGAAAAAATTCCGGCTTCTAATGGGGGGTCAAATATGATTCAATTACTTCCAGGACAAGTACCAGTTTTACCCGATCTGTCAACCAATCGTAAACCTGTAGCCATTGATTTTGATTATAATACAGCTGCGAGACCTTTATCGCCTTCCAGTTACTTCTCCGAAGACCAGAAATTGGGTGCTTTTGGACAGACAAAGACCTATATCACTAATACTGAACAAATACCGATGAGTAGTTATCAAACACCTCAACAACCAGCCAAGACTTATGTTGTGACTGGTCTGTATCGCAAACAGATTGGTGGTCAAGATAAGAATGTGGATCAAGTGGAACAATATGATGATAAGGTTAGCTTTTCAAAGACAATAACATCATTAATCTAATTAATCTTCTTTTTACTTTACTCTCTTCTCTCACTCACTGTTAGAAAACCTTTCTTTGCAATTGTTTTTTTATATAGATCTTAAACATTAGTTTTTTGTTTTCACGATAACAAACAATTTATTATCGCTTTATGTAAATTAAAATCAGGACAAACTTAGATCTTATATTTGATACAGTTTCATATAATAAAATGGGAATCAAATTGAAAATTTAATGTGTTATCAAAGAATAATTGCATGCTTTGGTGTTTGTGGGGTTATTTTTAAGTTTATTTTAATTTTATATTTTCTTTTGCATTCTCTATGAGTTTAATGGTTTAAAAGTTAGATTTATTAATAATTCTGATGTCAATCTAAATATGAAAACACAAGTCATTTAATATAGCAGTTGCTTATAGTTATTCAAAGCAAATATGAAAAAATACATTCAAATATTATTCATTCAATTGATGGCTATTCATACTTATGTATGACTTTTTATTTTTCTGTCTAATCTCTAAAAACAAATTAACTTTTTATATTCATTTACAAGACATTTACATAACGGTAGAAAAATTGTATTTTGGATAAATAATTTAAAATTTAAATGCTTTCAAGATATTATATAATAATTTATAAATAGATTTTTGCATAAGAAACTCATCGCTCAGTTTGAAACTCAAAAGATATGAAAATTAATAAATGTTTAAAGAGATGTTACTCTAAATTAGATGTTTAAGTGAAGGGGAAATTAGGAGAAAATTTGAATTAATTTTCATTACGCTTAAAATGGGAGCAAAATTTCTTTTGAAGTTAAGTCAATTAATTTTGTATGAATATTATCTTTTGAATGAACAAACACTAGGATTCAAGTTTGCATTTATGAAACTATAGCTCTCAATATCAATGAACGAAGAACTCATTTATATAAAGCTTGTCACAACTTTTACATTATTCTTCATTATGGTATTGAACTTTATTAACTAAATTATAGTTTTTAGATATTTATAGTTAAGTTCACATACTTTTTAACACTAATGCGTGACTTGACTGCTTAAAACAGGAGCTTTAATAAAAACTTAATAAAAACTTTTATAACTCTTATAAAATGAATATTCTTGAAATCAATTTTGAGCTTTTAATACAAGATCTAATCATATAATACCTAAATTTTTTTAGTGAAAATTAAATCATTAGTTTATATATTTTTGAGTAAAAACAAAATATGAAAATAGCTTTATTTTGGTGAGTAGTTTAAAATAGTTTTAAACGTTTTAGTCGTTTTACTAACTGCAGTGCCTAACCATTAGCTGGGATTCATTCATAATTTTGAAGAATCATTACTGCTTTTAGTTCAAACTCTACTTATTAATTATTTTTAAGTAGTGTAACTATCCTAAGGGCAAAATTGATATCGTATAATTTGAGCTTAGATAAATTCTACTGTCGTATGCCCTGTACTCTATATAAAAATATTATCAGAGAAAATCCAATTTTTAACCTGAGAAATCGTGAAAAATTATAATTAAAATTGCAATGGACTCAATGCGGCTCAATTTACATGATAGCTTGCTTTCAGATCCAATTTTTATTATACAGACAACTTATACTGTAGGCGAATAATTGTTTCAACAGATAACTAAATTGTTGATTATAAACAATAGAGCTTTCGAAAACTTATAACTTATTGAAAGTTATGCTTTTTCTAATTTTAACTTTTCCTTAATAAGATTTATGTTTATCAAAGTTCAAATGTTGTAAAATTTCTACAAATACTCTCACAATAAATATGTATTTGATTTGAAAATATAACGAAACTGGTGCGTTACGTAAATGCTTTTAATTTAAAATTGATTAAATATACCCATGACCATAGGCTGACCACACCTAATACAACTCACGATTATTCTCTTTAATCCATCACCCGATATGACAAATCTCAGAAAAATACAAAAATATAATATTAAACGAATAAATGAACCGTAAAACATATTTTTCACACTTTTGCCAAACAGTAGCTATTATTTAGACTTATTTTGATTTTTTATTCGAAACATTTGATTTTTTGTTTACTTTTAAATTAAAAACTTTTTTTAATAATTCAAATAAATTGGTTTTAAAATGTTACAAAAAGTTTTAATAATACCCCGGAAAAGAATGAAAATATATTTGTGTTGATTTTTGTGGAAGTTACACTTAAAAATCGCTCACTCCACCCCTTTTTCATCAAAATCTCACGCAAACAACAAGAACTGATGTGGTCAGCATGCTCATCACGGTATGGCAATCAGGGCTTATGGCATTTCAATTTATATAGGTTTATATAAAAAGTGTAACTTATTCTAGAGCTAAGGGCTTGTTGTCATTAATTAATTATCACGAGTTGCACGCGATATAAAGGCGGCCTGTTTTTAGTTTTACTGTCACTCCAAAACCAAACTACTAATTAAATAATGTGTTCATCAATTATTTCCACATTCAATTGAAAATTATTCCCCGATTTGTGATTAATGATCCAAAAAACTAATTTATGTATCGCTGAAAACTCAATAATTATATATTTTTATTTTTATTATCAAATATTTCATCTAAAAACTCATCAAAAATGTTGTCCCTTATATACAGATTATATGCTTTACTGCAACTGTAAAAAAGATTAATTTATTTTTAGCTTAATGTGAATTTTTTTATATTTTTATAATCAGATACTTTACTGGAAATGAATCTTTTATTAGAAAATTTATTTTAACCACATGTAAAACATACCGGTATTGATCGCTTGCTTTTTCTATATATATTTGTTGACCCATTAATTTTTAGTGTGAATGTAACTGAACTTATAAAACAAAATTATGATACTATTGAAGAAATAACTGATTTTACACGTTATGCTGAAATAATAATATACTAGATTATGATTTATCACTGAAACCCTACCGCACAATTCATGACCACTAACATCAACTAAATTCTACAGTAAAAGCTCGATATAAGGAACCCTCACGGGGTAAAAATTTTTGTCCGTTATATCGAGCTTTTACTGTAGTAACTTTCAGATTCTTCATTATAGACAATTGTAGTAATTTATACTCAATTAATCATTAAAAGGAAACGGATTTTATTTCTCAAAATAAATATTATATGACATAATTTTCTATGCTTTTGCATAAAGAGATTCAATCTATTTCTATCATTAAATTCCAATTAAACTAATCAATTATAATATAATTGGATTTTAAATAACAATTTTTTGCACATGAATTATAGGAAACACAAAATAGTGAAATCAGTGAATCATTCACTCAAGCGATTGACGGCTATAATTACCCAGCAGTTAAGTATGACGCCCAGTTAGAATCCCTGAAGAGACCTATTTATGTACAGTTAGGCCAAAGTGTATTCTTTGAAATGGGACCAAAAGGAAACTTAATCAACACTGTATCCAGAAATAATAGGCCGTCACAGAAGGTTTCTAAGAATTTATTAGTAAAGACACAACAATTAGACGATGATAAAGAAGATGACATTAACGATGATATCGATACTGATAGCTATAACAGCACTGATTCAACTCAATTTTCGTGCGAAAAGAGGAGTCAAGGATATTATGCCGACTTTGCGCATAACTGCGAGGTTTGTCGTCAAAAATTAAGTGATTCAACAGAAAAATTACTATATTTTCCGCTTTTATATACTATAAATCCATTTTCTATCAGATTAGTTCTCCAAAACGGTTTCGGCTCTTTTCTTAACATGCGATACAAAAATAGATGAATTGTTTTTCTGTTTTATCGTTCAATTTTACTAATGATATGAATTTTATTATATTTACTGTTGACTGGTATATAATTTAGTTAATTTAATATATAGTTGACTTGAGTTTTTTGTTTGCAGATCTATTATCAATGCTATCTCGGGGGCAGTTTTAAGTTTTCGTGTCCGAAAGGCACACAATTTGATGAGAAAAGACTGCTTTGTGATTGGCCTCAAAACGTTGATTGTCAAGAATCTGAAAAACAATCTATAAAAGAATGAATACTTTTTTAAAACTAAAAAACAAACTGTTTTTCAAATAGATATCAATATATCGATAAATACATTTTTTCTTGTTTTTAATATATTTTATATATGAATGAAAACTTTTTATTATGCACTCATTTTTATTTACTATCAATATGTATACTAAATGAGAATTTTTAAAATATTCTCAAATTGTTTTTTGTCATTAACATTAAAAGTGCCAACAATTATAAACTAGTTTTGAAGATTTTTGGGGGAAATAATGGCAATTGATTAAAAATATGTATAAAAAATATACCCATAAGTAGACGCTATTATTTATAATACATTTTATAAGCTTAAGTAGAGATTCAATAACTCGTGTTTCAAGAGCCATAAGAGTTGTAAAGAGCCGTAGAGAGCGAAAGAGAGATAAGAGAAGAGTTCAGGTTTGTTGAACTCAAATCTTAATATAAGTTTTACGATTTAAATGACGAAAAATGTGTATATAATTTTGTATTCATCTTTTGATTCGGTAATGACTCTGTTTTAGTGTTAGGGGCAAAAAATGAGGCCAATAAGTGCACGCAATCACTCTCATCCACTCTTAAACTCCTAATTAATGATCATCTTATTTAACAAAATATTTTTTTAACATTTTTAAATTTAAGTCATATTAATGTTTAACTGATAGTTAAATCTGGGGTAACAGTGAATTACTTCTAATACTTGTTTAATATAAAAAGGTGTTAAAAAATGAAACCTTAAACTTATAACAAATTGTTATGTACTATAAAATAATGCATAGTTTTGTATTATTTTAAATTTAATTGTTTTCTCTCGGATATTAAATATACAATGCGTGCGGATATTAAATTATGTTTTTATGATATGCTTGTATTCTAATAAGTTTCTAATAATTGTCTTCTTTGAACTTCAATTTGAGAGTAACGCATATCACATTAGTTTTTGATAAAATTATTTCTGCGAGTTATTGTACTGATTCCCTATATTTTTGTTGTACAAGTTTATTCAGTTTCTTATTCAGTCTCTTATCTCAAATCTTTACAACTATTAAATTAATGCAAATCAAAGAATTCTATTTTCTAGTGCTTTTTGTCATAAAAAATAGATTTTCTTTTCTAAATAAAAGTTTGAAAACATCACTTCTATTCACTATTTGAATGAGACTTAAAGAGATATCAATTTTGGTTTTGGTTAGGAAAAAGATTTTTGTATTTTTTGCTATAATAAAATAGTAATTGCTTTAAATTAGAAAATTTCCCAAACATTTTATGCAATAAAGCCTGAGATGACAAGTTAATGGACTCGAAATCAAGGCCTGAATTGTGTGTTTAAGAATAATACTAATAAAAAGAGAGAAAATACTATTACTGAGAATAAGGAAATCGAGTTTTTATTGTGTCAAACATAAAGGTTTGTCAAACATTTTGATCAAAACACATGAAATGCCTATCAAACAGTTCCTAAACAGGATATAAATAGGCTCACCATAAGAGATATAATTTGAAATATTTAAAACCAGAACAACTTTCATGATTATTAGCTTAAAGTTTAGATTCAATTATGAAAACTAAAAAACCCTTTTATATTAATCAATGGGTTGTCCAAAATGTTATTGAGTATTAAACCTTTTACGACCTTATGGTTAAAAACACTAATTTTAAATCATGATAACAATGCGAAAAATTACACAATAGATCGATATCTAGCTCTTTGAATATGCATAAAGTCATAGGCGTTCTATCACACGAAACCATTAAACACATCCGTTTGACCTCAAGAGATGGTCTCAATGGTCTCATACCAATCATCCCAAGCATTGATGGCTAAAAAAGATCCGAAAAATTTTTAGGTCACTTATAAAAGTAATGTTTAAGTACTGGGAAGTGAGTATTTAATAGAAAATTTTCTCCTTTAAAAGTCTATTAAACTTATTTGCAATGAAAAGCAAAAGTAATCATTGACACAAAAGAATAGTTTCTTCTTAAATATCTATTGAGAAGAATTATTTTGACTGACAAAAGCAATTCATGCGTTGCTAAAGTGAATCAAAGCTTACTTTCTTTAGAAGTTAAAAATTTCAGCAAATCACTATTTGAGAACCTATTTTACTAATACGTTGCTTACTTATGGTCTCGACTGAGTGAGAGGCAGACAAACAAAACTTCTTTTTAGAAATTGTATGAATAAATAGTTTGCTTTTAATATTTTATAAATAGTGATAACAATTAAAGTGTCAAAACATCTGTGATGTCTTTGCTTTTTTGAGGCATTATTTCTGACACTAAAAAGTATTGATACTCCAGACACAACATAACCTGTTATTCAATCTTCATTCTAGTCAAGTATTTTGATCTTCATATCATAAAAGCGTCAATTTTAATACAATTTTGTTCTAAATTCTTGTTGAGGTTCAAAATAGATTTACGATTTTTTTCAAATTACTATTATTTATTGAACACAATTATTCAAGAATCAAAGTGCACCTCAATTAATATTATTTTAAGTAATTCGAGTCTCAACTATATGACAAACTCAAGTTTTTGAGTTATATTAGTTAAAAAAATTTTGACAAATGAGCAATTGATACCTGTTTTTTCAGAAGGATATTTAATCAAAACTTTATAATTTATTATTTAGTAAACTCTCGTTATAATAGTCGGATATAACGAATCACTCACTATAGTAAATACAGTAAAACAGTGGAACATTCATTAACAGTAATGGATTATGTGATCGGCAGATTCCGGGTACGAATTCTTAGTAAATTTACATATTTTTCATATTTTAAAGTATAAATGTTTTTATGATATTAAAAGCGTTAATTTGGATGGTATTTCATTAGTGAGTAGCAAATGAATGTACAAATCAAATCACTGCCCATATAAAAAATAAATTTTGTCTAAAGAGCCTTTAGATTTGATGACTTGGTTATATTAAACTGATTTCTATTACTTAAAGTTGTTCAGTATATTCAGAGTCTACTGTATTAAGTTTTTGTGTTTGATTGTCATATGTATGATACAATACTTTCAATCATAACTGTCATCAAATGAATGTAACTCTAATTTAAATATAAAATATTTGAAAAGTAAATTTAACGGGAAGTTGGAGAAAGTCAATCAAAATTAACATTTGAATGGGGTTCGCATATTAAACAGATTTTGTATTATTTATTGTTAATTAAAAAGCTAATTCATGCTTATAGTGGACATGTCGTGAAGCATAAAAGATATATCGCTTTAATAGAAATATAAAATTGATTTATAAATTGAAAGTCTTGAGTAAAAATCTAATTTAAAGGAATTTTAAATAAACTTAAAGTTAGAAATAATGCATTGAATAGTAATTACAAAAAATATAAACCATTTAATTAATATGTATGAACATTTTTTATCGCTTCCCTGTTATTCAACTTATTATTAGATTCAATTTTTGAGCTCTAATTTTAAAAACCGATGATTTTGTGTTGAGTGTAAAATCTATTGATATGAGGGAATAACTTAAATCACTATTAAATTCTAAGAAGCGATAGTTTCATACATTGAACTTTTTTGGCTTTTCCCAAATTTGAGCTCAAATTTGATTCTAATAATAAGTATGTAAAACATCACCTTATTCTGCATATCATCATAAGACGCAAGACTTGAACTCAAAACATAGGGGATTTCCATATTTCCACTCATATAGCAATAAAAAATTTGGTGTAACTTTTATATAGTTAAAGGGTGACTACATAAAGGGTTAAATGGTTAATATGGGTTAACATTATATTATTCAATGACAGATACCTTTATAATCCTTTGCTAACTTTGAATCAATTGTACTTTTATTAGATATACATAAAAAAGATTTTTCTAAATAATATGTTATCATTTTTCGAAGCAAATTATTTTGTATGATAAGATCGATAAATAATAATAATAAGATATTTTTAGACAAAATCAAAATCATTTCACTCTCACATGAGGTGAGGTTAACATCTGTGGGCAGTGGTGAAAATCAGTACAATGCAGATCAAATCTATAATTTTGAAAAACCCTAATTATAAATGAAGAATAAGTTTTTGTAATGGATTTTCTCCTTTCACTATATAATTATATCTTAATGTAGTTTAAAGCTAATAATTAGGACTCAAATGAGTAAAACACAAACAAACAATCATTACTAGAATTTAAGTCTCAGGAAATTCATTGATAAGTCAATTATTTGATCTCTATTTTTGAGATTCAGTGAAGTGAAAATAGGATCATAACTAAAAAAACTTTTCTTTTCACTTTTAAAACATACATTTCTGATAACGTCTAAGAACTACTTATTTAGGAGACAGTTATATACATCGCATAGTTTTTATTATTCAATTATTGTTATTATTGAATCATTTGTTAGTTTCAATCGATGAACAAGTCGATGAACTTATTTAGCGATTGTCTATTGTTATTCAGTTCGTGATATTGATATTGAAGCGCTCTCTAAGCCCAAGCCTATACACACATATTCTTAAAACAATTATTAGGTTCACTTTTTCTATTGAATTGTTCGCATGTGTTTAATCTCGAGAATTATTATAATTCGGGTTTCACTGAAGTTTTTCGCAGTCACGGCATTAGTTTAAATAAAATATGTGCATAATTTCTGTTCGTAATCATATATTTTGACTGTTTTGTCTCAAATATGAGATTAGCCTAAAATAATATTTGCTACAAAATTGTTAGTTTATTAGTTTTGACTGATTTTTCATGAGCTTAAGCTTATTCTTAAATCTTCAGAGGAATTGGCATTTCAATGATTGAACTTTTGACTTAAGTTAAAAAAGTTAGGAATTGTATAATCAACAAAACAATTGATTATACAGTAAAACAGTAAAACTATATTTTGTAAAACTAATTTCTGGTTACTATTTATTTACAACATTGCTTAGTATTTCATTCAAAAATGTCATTTCTTATTACATTTAGTGTTAATATTTTAATTTTTTTTCTAAACAAGAGATTTATACCAAATAACTTATATTAAAGCCTATAAATAAGGGTTTTTCATATGAGCTCAGTTTCCCCTTTATTTCTTCCGGGGTCTCATCGGGGTCGGGACTCATTTCCAATAATTTGAATCTCTGGTAATTACTTTTACCTCTTATACTAGGACTGTGTTTCTGGGAGTTAAGAAAACAAAATTTTTAACAAAAATAATTTTGGCTTTAGTTGCATTTTTATATTATTACATAAGTGCGAAGATTAAATTTATGTGTCAAAATCATATTTGGTTGTGACTAGAATTTCAATCTTTGTTCAAAAATACGTTTAAATTGAGTTAAATATACTTCATTTTTTGACATAAATAGAAAAATTCAATATTTAAAGTTCAAATATTGTTAAGACATTATGATTGCCAATAATTTTACTGTCCATAGTTTAAAAGCTAACTGTTATTGATTGTCATTTTTGCAGCATTTTATTTATTACAAGTTAAACGATCAAAGTTTAAAAATTGGGTTTTATAAACTTTAATTGTAAGCTTAAATTATATAATTATAAATATTATTATACAAAAGTTTTAAAACATATAAATAGATTTTCTCGTTTACTGGTAGAAAAAAATATTTTGCAGTTTTATTCTGACATAATTGTCAATTCATTATTTCAATTGACAACAATATAGTTAGCAATCTATTAATAGAAATTATTTTTGATGTTAGGTTTTTGGTGTTTAGCGCTAAACACTGCTCCCAAAAATATTTAATGGTATGAGGGGTATGAGTACATGATCTACGTAATAAATACTTGTAGATAGCATTGTGGTCCACCCGAAACTGCTTTTATCATATATGAAAAAGATAAAGACGGTATACTTGGTGTTTGTAAGAAGACTTATTTAAATAGGTTTTGAAGGACTTATAAGGCTTAAGAGCCTGACGTTCACTGTATGAACACTACATTAGGA
>JAQGCH010000728.1:0-20013 GCA_034699485.1 Nanhermannia elegantula | reverse complement strand
TTGACTCATTCTGTGAACACGTGTTGTAAACTCTTTATAAACACAAAAAGTAAAAATATTATAATAATAAACATATTGTATATTAAATTACTATCAAATTGTTATCAAATTATTGTCGAAAATGCCGTTTAAATTCGATTTAGTGAAAGAATTGGCCATAAATGAGACGGAAATGATATACGACACACAATTTCATCCCACAAAACACAATATCTTAGCCTTAAGTACAATAGAAGGAGATATAAAACTGTATGTAATTCAAACATAACTATAATTCAATATAATTTAATATAATTATAACAATCAATGTTAGGATTGACACAAACTTAGAGCACAATTACGTGGTACTGGACCTGAAGCGTCACCATAAGGGAAGTCCTATAAGAAGAGTACGGTTTGCCAGTAATGATCTGTTAGTGAGTGCGGCGAAAACTATTAAATTAATGGATTTGAATACTGGAAAAGTTATCAGAAAAATAGCTAATAGCGGAGCAAAAATATATTCATTGCTTGTTATCGACAATTATCTCCTGTGTATGGGAGACGACAGCGGATGCTTCAAAGTATGGGACTATCGGACAGATCGGGGAATATATTTGGAGTTAAAAGAATGCGATCAATACATCAGTGACTTAGATGTTAATGACTCTAAGCATACAGTAGTGGCCGCCAGTGGTGACGGAACTCTCTCCGCTTTCAATATAAGGGCCAAACGGATGGAAAGCCCTCAGTCAGAACTGTTTGACGCAGGATTTCAAAGCGTTAGATTCTTGGAAGATAAGTCTAAAGTGATTGTTGGCGCAGAAGATGGAGCTCTCAATATATTTAATGTCAACGAATGGGGGAATATCAGCGATCGCTTCCCTATTCGGGGAAACACTACTAGAGGTCAAGGATTTTGTAGTATAGATAACATTGAATTATTAAATGACGACACTATTGTCGTCGGATCTTCTGATGGAAAGCTGAGAGCTGTTAGTATTTTGCCCAATAAAATCTTGTGCGATGTCTGTACTCATGCCTCGAGTGTCGAAAGTTTAGATGTCAACCAAATAACTAAACAAATTGTTTCGACCAATGATAATGTCTTAAAATTATTCAATTATAACCAAATGCAAAAAGGAGTAAATAAAGGAACAAATTCTGACTTTTTTGAAGGACTTTCTGCTTAAATATTTATGCATTAATTTAATATCACATTTAACTGAATAAATCATTTTTTCATTTTTTTAAACTTGTATTAAATTAAATAAAATTGATTAGAAATAAAAAAGTTAAATAAAATTTGAAGTTTGTTGGACTTAATATTTTTAATTGGGTTTTTATTTGGGGTATAATTTAGAAAATTATATCAGTATTGTGTGCAGTTTGACAGTTAAGTTCGCAAATGAATTAAAACAAGTTATGTTACAATAGTATTACACAAAAGGCGAGATCTATTTGAAAGAGCAATTATATGAGTTAATGTAATAGTACTGTAAGTCAGATAAACAGCAAACAAAATATACAAGTATTCTGAGCGGTGAAACCTTATGCCACGTGAACCAGTTTGACCTGAAGTGGGTGTTTATTTATGAGCTCTCAATTCATGTTTGCTCACAATTGTTTTTACTATTTATCATTAGATTCTCAAAGTTTAAACAACTTTTAATTTCAAGAAATGGATAATAATGTTGTGAACCCAGTGGTTATCAATGAAGAGATGACACAAGAAGAGCACAATTCAGATTTGAGCGGCACATCCATTAAAAAACAGAAATATCTTATGTCCGCTGCGCTGATAACTGACGCTAAGGATGGCTTTTTATCGCTGCACTCTTCTTCAGATTTTATAAATGTCAGAATTTATTTCTTATACCGACACTGGCTTTTGCAGTCTGTTGTTTATTGCGCAATATTTTTGCATCACTTCATCATTTTGTTCGAAAAGAGTGACAAATGGAAAAGTTTGTCTGTCATTATAGAGTTCTTATGTCTATTAATATATACCATTCGATTGTGTCATTTACTGACATTCACACCTTCACAAGTGTTTTGGTCCGACAAAAAGAACTTAATTGTAGTTTCCGCTATATTAATGACTATTTGTGATATCATAATCTCATTTCTTGTAACCGGTTATGTCCGGTGGTCACCAATTTTGAGACCTTTATTTATAATAAACTTTGCCGATAATAAACAGGTAATCAATAAAACTTACTTTTATAAAGTTTATAAATTTGTAAATCCATTTGTTCTCTACAGATAAGAAGATCGTTCAGAAACATTCGTAACACATTGCCTGATGTCCTGAACGTACTCATACTGTTTTTCTTGTCTATTCTTACCTTTTCTATAATTGGTCTCAAACTGTTTGAAAAGCAAGAAATAATTGTCCGAAATGACGGAAAAGATGAGAAGTATTTCTCTGACTTTTTTGATATTTTCTACAGTCTATATATTCTGGGTATGAATAAAGTTTAATTAACTATAAGATATGCAGTTATTTAGAACTCAACTCACAGTACAATCTAATACTAAATGTCTATTTTAATTGCTGACAGTGACCACTGCTAATAATCCTGATATCATGTAAGTTACTCTATTGTGTATTTATATTACAAACTTAATTGATTTTATATTGAATATTGATTAAAATTGCAAATATTTTCAATAGGATGCCCGCCTATAACAAGAGCCGATGGTTTTCTATATACTTCGTTGTGTACCTGATAACAAATCTATATTTATTTATGAATATAATACTGGCTGTTATTTACAACAATTATAGAAAACATTTAAAAGTAAGAAAATTATTACTAATTGAAAGTGAACCAATCATTTACAAAATATTGATTTTAAGGTTGAAGTCAGAAATTTGTTGAGATTGAAAAGAAAAAATCTTTTGCGTGCATACAATCTGTTAACCAATAACTGTGAAGATTCTACGCTTAATAACGTCAAAGATCTTCCCCACAAATGTATAACTAAAGAAATGTTTAACGAATTGATGAAATTAGTTCTTAATGCAGATGGAAATGAAGTAACACACGGTTCGACTCTCATTTCAATTTACTGGTCATTACTAGAAACGGATCAAATGATAACAAAAGACAATTTTCTGCAATTATTAGATATACTCAGTTTTGATATCAAAATAACGTCAAACAATAGAAATGTCATAATTATAGAAAAGTTGATGAAAAGCGTATATCAGAGCAAAATCTCAAGAATAGTTCGATTTTCGGTCAAATCGAAAATATTTCGATATTTTTTTGATTGTCTTATTCTATTGAATGCTATTATAATTGCAATTGATTTTGATTATAGTTATATAGAATGGATTCTGTTATTATTCTTCACTTTTGAAATAATTGTTAAACTCTATACATTTGGATTCTATTTATTCGTTCAAAAATTCTGGAATATATTCGATTTGTTGGTAATAGGGATGGCATTAATTCTTTGGCTAATCATTGAACTGAATCATGATATGAACCAACAGTTGGAGCAATACTTGGATTTATTGTTAATTCTTCGAGTGTTAAGACTTTGTAAAATTATAACTACTATTAAAAGATTCAAAGTTGTAGTGAAAACAGTGATAACATTAGTTCCTTCTTTTGCTACATATATTGGGTTATTATTTGTCGTCTATTATTGTTATGCTATTATAGGAATGCAATTATTCGTTAATCTAAGAGATGATACAGAAAATAATTGCAAATACGATAACATTCACTGTTGTCCGAAGAATCAGACATTTCGTGCAAACTATTGTTCAATTAATTTCAATACATTTCCAAATGCAATGTTATTCTTATTTGATTTAATGGTTGTAAACCAATGGCATGTATTGGCCAGAAATCAAGAATTATTGGCCGAAACAAAGTTGACCAGAATTTACTTCATGTCATTTCATTTGATTTGTGTTATTCTTGTGCTTAATATCTTCACAGCTTTTGTTTTGGAAGCGTTTATATTAGAATACATTGATCTCACGGATCAAAAGCTTACAAAAAGTGTATTTCAGCAAAGGTTAGAACAAATAGGACTCAATTGCTCTCAAAAAAGGAAAGAATCGACAGTCGATTCAAATTATACAGAAATAGAGGATTTAGTAGACGCTGACCATGACTTTGTTGATATCAATTATGATACTGAAAGACAAGAACCCAACAGTTGTGACGTTTGTTTCAATATTTGTGATTTACGTATTATAATAAAAGAGAAGAAAAGCGTTGAATTACTTCTTATTAAAATGTTTCGAAACGAAATTTTTATAGAATCTGAAAATATTAATGAGATTTAAAAAAGAATTGACTGAAATGTTTAACACTGTGTAATACTAAAAAAGGAACATTTTTGATGACAATGTTACCAATTCGAAAAATATTCTTAGGGCTTGATTCTGATGTCATACCATATGTCATACCATAACTAAAAATGGACATAAAAATTAAATATAATTAACTATAGTTAATCAAAAATTTGAATAACCCGAAAGATATTTGTCTGAGTAAAAATATATTTTAATTTTTCAATTTTGCACCAAAAATACCTATAAAATGATCTTAGATTTTTTCCATTTCTGTGGCATAACATTTTTAAATATAGAATAAGTATTTTATATAACAATTGTTACGCAAATCGTGATATAAATTGAATTGAATGCTATTCAAACGGAAATCTCGTTTTTAAGATGCGATATTTTGACGCTTATGCCGGTCAGCATTTTTTATGTCCATTTTTAGTTATGGTATCACATCAGAATCAAGCCCTAACAATATTTCTCAAATCGGTGATATTGGGATCAAAAATATCGATTTTAAGAGATTATATCTGATTGTAATTTAAATAAGATTTTATATAAATTAAAGTGTGTTCAAAATCTTTTCACTCATGAATCCCAAGTTTTCATATCCAAAAAGATTTGTCAAATTTATTAATTAAAAATATTTATAAAGTTTATAACAACTAATTTATTATTTATTAAGAAATTCTCTAAATAATTGAGACGATATGTGTGTTATACTAAAGAGGGTATGATTTGTGTATTTTCTGATTTAATTCACTATTTTTCATAAACGTATTACTCTTAGTCTTTTATTTAGTCATACAATAGTAGATTATTTTATATGAATTTAATTGAAATAATAAAGCAAAGAGTTGGTCAGAATTTGTGAATAATTGTGATTAAATTAATAATTAATAAATATCCAAAAGATAGGCATCAAATCGAAGTTGGTTTCAATAATTTGATTGAAATATAATAAATTGAATGTTGTTTTAAATGTTTTATATCTTAAGTTCATTGGTCGCTAATACTAAGAAAAAGAGTTATAATATATGTTTCTTTTATTATAAATATTGTGATAAATTTTATTAAATATTTAATATATCATACATTTAAATAGTCTCTAACTTTTTTTACACAAATGACTGAAAATTTGTTAAAATATATGAAATCATTATTATTTTGATTGGAAAATATTTATAAAAAATGATTAAATTTTTAGCCATTATATAACTTATTTAATAAAGATTTATATCTATTATGTATGGAAGTGGTCAGTATTGTTGAAAACGGCGCCGATTCTCAATGTTTAATAAGTTGGATACAAAATATGATTTCATTAATCATTGACACAATACATTCATTTTAACACAAGAGGACATGTTTAGGGGGAAGGGCACAGATGCAATGAAATCTCCATTTTTAGAAAAATTTCTTTTAAACAATTTATTTTAATAACAGTATTGGCTATATATTGAAGTATAAAAACTAATTAAAGAAATATATTTTTTATTAAAGCTAAGATTTTAATAAATTTCAAAGTGTGACCAAAGGTATGCTCTTCTAATTTTTGTTTAAAAATCAAAGGGAGGGCTAAAGCTATAGAGTTTCGGGGTTCGACCCTGCACACAATTTAAAACATTAAAAAATGTATTAAAGAATTAAAAAATGAATTAATGAATCGAAAATATATTCCTATAATCATTGAACGAGAAAATAAGCGTCAGTTTCAACAATACTAATCAGACCTCACATTAGAGCCAATTTTATTGCGTGTGTTTAACAAAAATGAGTTCATTAATGCGCTTCAATTAGTTCTTCTAATTTATGAGGAATTTTGCCCTTAAATGGTATGCGATAACGATTAATAGTTTGGGCACAAAGACACTGAAGAGAAATATATTTCAAGGGATAGATTTCATAGAGTTTTAATGATGAACTCGAAGCCAATTGAAGAGCAACTTTTCCGCTCGAGTTTCGAACATCGAGATGAGCGCCGTTATCAAGAAGTGTCTTAAATAAATCAGTGCTGTAATGCTTGACCGATGCGGCGATATGTAGAGGTGTGTTCCCGTCATGATCGACAACATTGACGGGATGTCCCACTTCTAACAGGAGTTTAAGAATTTCTATTAATGGTATTTCATTGAATGGAAACAATACAAAAGAGATGTCGCGATTGCACGCTATGTGAAGCAAATACGAGCCGTTCTTTCCTCTAGGGTTGAGTCGAACCAATCGATAACACGCAGACTTGAGTTCGAACTCTTGTGTTGGGCTCAGAGTTGGCTTAAGTCTGCAGAGAAGTCCCAAGAAGTGTAACACAATATTAAGAGTGCGGTTATAGTTAGTCAAGTCGTGATCATGTGGTGATACTTCACTCGAGTGACTGATGGCTACTTCCAATTCAAATATAGATCTCTGCAGAACTGCAAACAAATCACAGAACCGAACGTTTGCAACAGATTTGGACATCATTAGGGAGAAGAGCTCAACAAATGACAAGAGACTGCTCTGAGTCATAGTACTCAACGGTTCGAATATCTTCTGCTGCATGTCTAAGGCATAAATCCATAATTTAATACAACGGCCGTAATTACCAGAATCTGCATAAACAGCGCCTCGATATCTGATATAATAAGAGGTGTCGGGATGTGATGGACCTAAGATTCGTTCGCGAATCAGTAATGACATCATTCGCATTTGATCCGGTTCACAAACAAGTTCTTCCAATTCTTCAACTGTATTGAATTCAATTACGTTATCGTAAGCAGTATTCGGCGGAAGCAATGTCTTCAAAACCGGCAAATTATCACATTTGTTGCGTTCCTTCAAAGCTTTGCGCCAGAAATCTAAAGCACTTAACATGTCGTGCTTTTTATCGACATAAGTGGCTCCCAATAGTTCTAAGGCATCGATTGATTCTAATTGACTACAGAGAGGCAAAGAAGTTATCAATTCAACGATATGCCAGTGACCACTCAGAGACGCGGCTTTCAGTGGACTCATTCCGTAAGAGTCTATGTCCATTAGAGCCCCGCTCGCAAGCAATAGCTTCAATATTTCTAAACTTCCCGATTCGGCGCAATCGTGTAGTGCTGTATTACCTGTTCGTCAAATAATGAATTCATATTAAAATTAATGAAAAATACAAAATAGTGACTTAATTGCAAACCTTTGACACTCTTCCTATTGACCTGAGCTCCGTTTGCTATTAAATATTGTGCAATATTGATGTGGCCCTTATAGCAGGCAATCATAAGGCTTGCGATCAAAATAAAAATAATAAATCAAACTTAATGTACATTAAGTTTACTTATGTTCAACCACTACATACCAGGTGTGTCCGTGTCTATTAGCTATCTCTATATCAGCTCCGCATTCAACTAAATGCTTAACAATCTCTAGATGTCCATCAAAACATGCGGCGCTTCAATACATTAAATACAACAAAATGTCAACTTATTTATAAACAACTTCTAATCAATTTAGTATTAGTATTGCATTTTGTTTTCATATATTTTCATTTATTCATTAACTAAATCATAGCTATTAAAAGATAATACCGAAGGGGTGTTGAATTGGTTTTTGTGGTACTGTTCACATTCGCGCCGTGACTTATCAGTGATTTAACGCAATTCAAATGACCCGCAGCTGCGGCGCACCAAATGGGTGGCGCAGATTCGATAGACTCGCCATCAAAAGAAACACTTCCGACCTTTGATAACAATTATAATAATAGTATTAATATATGATTTGAGATGAGATGAGAGACAGACCTGTTCTATGTCTGCATTGCATTTCTCCAACAGGTATTCGATCACATTTAAGTACCCGTTTCTCGACGCTATCAGAAGAGGTGTCGCGCCGTTTGTTCTCAAAGACACTATCAGTTTGACCTCTTCTTTCGGCCGGTGGTCAAGAAATAGCTGTCAATCAAACCATTCATTTATTATCAAACTTTTTATCATTTTCTAAACGTTTCTTTAAAATACTAATCCTTTTGAAGTGATTTCTATTTTGTTTAAATTTTATTTTTTAAATAATTAATTAATTCAATATTTTAGTCAATAACTAAAGAGCACATCATTTGAATGTCATTTAGTTTTATAATACGTTTTATTATTCATGTATTAATCGATAAATTGAAATAATATTGAAATCAATTAAATAAATAATTATTTTATATCTGTTTTATGTGAAACATATCTGTGTTTTATCTCATATTTAACAACATTTTTATAATAATTTTATGCAAAAAATAATAATAATTTAATGAATTCTATTATAATATACTATTAATGCAATTAATAATAGTCTAATAGTATTGATAATTAGAATTAGAGATAAAGTAAAGTAAATGTGTTTTAAAATAAAAGTTTTTAAGCAATGAATTGATTGAAAAGCAATTAAAGCAATAATTAAATGAAAAATAATGACAAAATCAATAGAAATGAACGAATGTTTTGATATTTTAATTAAAAAAACAAAACATTTAAATGAATGAAACCTTAAGTCTTCTGAGTTTTCCATCTCTGGCGGCGTTGAACACAATGTTCTTGAATTCCATTCAAAGCAAATGAAATTATTTTAATAAATATATTAATTAATTGAATACAAACTAATTTAGTATTAATTTAATTAATGTTAAAAAATATTATCAAAAAATAGTTTTATTGAAACCTCAATGTTATGAATGAAAGTCTTTGACTGCGCATGACTTACAACTATTGCATAATTGAAAGGCTGTACTCGTCTCAGGTCTCTCATAGACTGCACTCAAGTTTTGCCCAAATTAAAGCCGAGACTAACACTACTGTAACAGTAATGCGCACACCATTGAGATAAAGCTAACGTTAACTCAACTAAATTTACTGATACTGTACAGTTAAGATTTGGAAGTGTTATTCAATAGCAATAATTGTTAGTTTGGTTAACATTAGGCTCAACCCAATTGCGTTCACTCTATAGGATTGGATTTCAATGCATAGTATATATTGTTTGTATATTTTGTTGGCATTTCAATAGCTGTTCAATAGTACCCGTTGTATATATTGAATCATCTTTTGTAGAACTGTATCGAACATACCTTTTATGTAATGATGTCCATAGGCTCGAAAACTCCAAGCCTGAGCCTAGGCTTATCATCAACAGAGCCTGAATCGAATCAAAACCTAGAGCTTGAACCTATACCTCTAATTAGCTGCTAATTAGCTCTCAAAACGAGCATAGCATGTCTGAAACCTGGCTAACTCATGGACATTACTTTTATGTTATAGCATTTAGGAGTATGTCTTTCATAACCGATCATAACTTGTGTCCACACAACGCACACAATTTATAGAGAATATACAGATATTTTATTCAAATTTATTTTACGTCTTACTGTCGAACCTGACATAACAATTGCTTATTCTCAACAATATTTATGTGGAAAAATTAAAATAAAAAGTGATCCGATTTAACATAGAATTGAATAATTTTTATCAAATAACTTATCTGAGACTTACTTTCTTCGACTTTCTTAATATTAAACTTTTAATTATCAAATATTGCTTTTAACAAATAAAAAAGTTTACTTCAGATTCTCTGATTGGCATAATTTTTATTAAATTTCAAGATAAAGCCATTTATTTAAATTTGTTTAAAAAATACCTAAAGAGTATTATTTAAAGTAACTCACATTCAACCTATTTCTATAAGAGTTGTACAACATTGAGCTCATACATTATTGTAACTCAATTTCTTATGAAGTTAGAAGTTTGTAAAGTTTTGCAATTATTAATACTGTTTAATGATTAGGCACTTTCTTATTTTATTGTTGAAGATCAACTCAATGATAATACATTTTATGGCATTTCAATAAAGGTATATTCAGTAAAATATTCTTACATTTTTATATAATAGTAATGGACTCATTACAAATCTTCTCAAAGATGATTAAATATATAAAATTATACCAAATGAAGTGTAATTTACATTATCAAAAAGTTTTATTTTATTTAAAGTGTTTATTAATTATTATTTTAATCTCAATTGAGTTCCATTAAAATTAAGTTGAGCTCCGCTTTGAGTACTTTTTCATAGTTTTGATTAAATAAATTAAATTTTGTTGCCAACAAAACAGGTTTAATAATTAGAATCTAATTATTTCCGTTTAATTTGAAATTTGAATAAAAGTTTATTAAGAGCCATATATCATGGGATATATATATATTAATAAAATACTTTATTTTGAATAATATTTAATGATTTTGTCCCAGTTCCATTTTTAGGTTTTTTCAAAAGCTCACCCCTGGAGCTGCCGACCTTGCACTACTATGATTTATGTGAAAATTGTTATGCAACATACTGTATATAATTATATTCATAAGTTTCACTCTTTTCAAACACAATTTCTGATAATAGATCAAAACTTTAAGCAATAAAAACATCAATAAATTTGTTGGAATAAATATGAAATTTATGAGTACCAGTTCAGTAATGATAATACCGATAACACGACGTGAGAATATTGTAAACTATAATTAGGATTTTCATTCGATGTAAAGATATGTTAATTGTAAAAATGCATGCAATCAAATGCTAGTAAAACTTGAGGATTGCCTCAAACATCATAAGTTTCTTTTCATACCTAAAGGTCAAGTTCGGCCGTCGACTTATGTGATGCGTCTATTGTCGTAAATTTCATTTCTTCCTGTTTTCAAAGCTTTCATGAACTACTGAAAGCTGTAAGCATTTTAAGTGTTTCTTAAGTGATTCAATAGAGATATGTTGTCATAAATATTATATAATTTCACTCCTGATATCAATTTAAGTTAACATTTCAAATAGTGGTTCATTTCATAGATAAATGAGTTTAAGTTATGAGTTATTCTATAATGATATCAAATAATCCCACAGTAAGTCAATTCTTCAATTATTAGATATTTAAAAACTAATGTTAGGCTTTATTTTTGAATTTAAATTTTATATCTATTAACAGATAATTTTGTGTTGGGTTTTATGGCTTCAGTTAATTGTTGGTAAGGAATTAAGTGAAGAACATAACATTCCTTCGGGTTATTACTCATTTGCAAAGGCGTCTTCAGATCTGAATAAACCACCAAAAGTTAGGAAACCACCATATATTCCAACAAATATAGAATGTCCAGGTCTGCAAAGTTTCAATATAATTGTGTCTATTTTTATCACTTTTATTACTTTTGGCTAAACTTTAAAATTTTAAACTATGCATGAAATCTGTGTAAACAAATGTTTAATTCCTTTATTCACATCATAAAGTTATTAAGTCATAAACTGCATTAAAATTGATCGCAATCACAATCCTAAGCAATAAGCTTGGAAATGAACAAAAATGAGCAAAATTATAGCTTATTCTATATTAATTCCTCAATTACTCGAGAAATTTTCAGCAAAGAAAAGAGAATTCTTTTTATTAATAGAAAAAATCACTTTACATAATATAATAATTATTATTTAGATTTTAAGTTAAGTCAAGAATTTTTTTCAAACTACTTAACTTCATATTTTGATTAAAACCCTATTTAGAATTTATCCAAAATTTAATTCCCAAATCAAATGCGTTACTTTGATTCGTTAATAATTGACTCGTCTAAAAGTTTTCCAAATGATTGGTTATATATTCTGACACTTGGATTATTTTATTCATAAGTTATGTTTAAGCTATGATTAAGTTCTTTCTAAAATTCTTATTATATTCTGATTTTAAACTTTTGATCTAAGATATTATATAAAAATAGTTGAAATAAAAAGCTAGAGATTTACTTAAAAAAATGAAATCATTTTGAAATCAATATATTAAGACTTCAATTTTGGCATCAATTTGTATTTACATTGAACAAAAGCAATTGCATAAGATATATAGAGTATACAGTACATCAATCTTTCTTTTAACAGATCAATAATTTAGGTTAAAGAATGATTTTATTCTTTATGAGTGAAAGAATACTTCAAGCATAGAATGAAGGATAAAAGGGATTAGATATAAAGCCAAACTTCTTACAGTCATTTATTGCAATAATAAATTAAATGTTTTCCGAAATAAATAGGTCTGAATTTAGCTGCAAATCGTTTCTCTCCTAAGTATACTTTGTGTGGAGATCTCAATCAAGGATTTGTACCAAAAAACCCTATGGGAGAGAATGTGTTGGGACAGCCCTATCCATTGTAAATAATTTAAATCAATTATTGAATTTTGAATTTGTTATTCCATTGTTTTTAAAATGAATTAACTTTCTATTCAGTGAAATAATAAAGAACAAAACGCTTCACTTTCTTGCAAATGCACTTCCAGTGTTGAAGCAACAAATGCACGACATTCCAAAAGTTGCCCGATTTTTCAAGGCTTCTGATTTGTTTGAACAGTAAGTTTAATATTTATTTTATTCTTTTAGTAATGCGTCAAAATCATTCATAATAATCATTTGCAATAGTTTTCACATAATATTTTATTTTCATTCTTAAACCAAATACACTATTTGTCAATGAGTTGACATACTATAGGAGCAGTGGTTCTAACCTTTTCGTCATCGCAAGCCTTTTCTCTGTTTATATTTTCCATTGAATCATAATTTACGAAATTGATGTTTCTTTAAGTGATAAATCTCTGGTAAATATATGCCTCATAGACTCATGCCTTATGCCGTACCCAGCTATGGGGCCAAGGGGGCCCAGGCTCCCGAAACAATTTTGAGTTTATTAAGTGTAGGTCTGCAGAAAGAAAAAATTTGAGATTTCCCCTATTGCTGCCCCCCCCCCCAACCAAATATTTCTGAGTACGGCACTGCTCATAGAACATACAGTCTTAAGTTTTTTCCATCGATTTATTATTAATAATAGAAAAATTATTCTGAGAATGCATGAAATCTCAAAGAAAACCCTCTGTGGCCGACATCTCATTCATTATTTTATATTATTCTGCGGGCCATCGAAAACCTTCTTGTGGCCCACAAATGGTTGAGCACCGCTGCAGTAGAGCATATTTGAGAGCATTTCTCGATAGGAGTTTCGAATACTTAATTTAATTTTTTAATAGATATTCATCAGCCGTGCATTTAGTTATCCTTATATCGTTTTTCCCCAATTCAGACCAGCATTATATCAAAGAAGATTTATTCGTGAAATAGATGACAACTCAACTAACACTAACACAAACGCATCAATAACTCATCAAAAGCAAAACAGTACAAAGTTATTGAGGCATAACTTGTGCGAAGGGAATTCGTAAGAATATAAATAAGTACTCGTAATAAAGCTTTGAATACAATCAACTTTTATATGAAATTTAGATTATGTCAAGCAGTTGAATCGCTCAAAGATGACGGACCTTTTTCTAAATCATTTTTGAGTAATATAGTGTCGGCAGTCAGCAGTGCGGCCACAATAGGCAACATCGCTTCTCTTATTAACCAATATGGTTCGCCTTCCAATGATTTGCCTCAAAGTATTAATACTAATAAATCAACAGTATCTCAAGTACTGTCCGCCCTCTCAACCATAAGCAGCTCAAATGGATATAATCCTCTTATTTCTATAATTGACTACATATCAAGCTTTCAAAATTCTCCGATCGCTGATAAATATCCTTCAAGACGTAGAAAACCGCTCGAACCCGAAGACTTGTTACCTGAACCTGATGTGCCTCGAACTCCCTGTCCAGCTATTGAAGAATATATTTCTCCAACTTATGCCCGCAATTATCAGGGAATTTGGAAATATGTGGTCCAGATTCCGAGCGAAGGGTAAAACTTTTATGTTCAAAAATTATTACAAACGATGATATTGTTTCGTTAATTCATATAATTTTTAAATATTACAGATATTTCACTCAAACTATTCAAAGAACAAGTTGTTTGTGAGTTAACAGAAGTAAAGTTTTAAACAATAGTTTATATTAATTTTCTGATTAAATCATATTTAGGAAGAATCGCTGCGAATTTTTAGAAGGAGCGTGTAGTGAATCTCCCAGGTCTGTATTCAACGTTTATATTACAAGTCAAATGGATTTTATTTGAGGCTTTCATATAATTATTGAAAGTTCTTATCAATTAATTTTCCAAAATTAACATAAAATAAACAAAAGTTGCAGACATTGCAATTTATTAAAGTTATTGAATAGATTTTTGTCATATTCTTACAGATGGGTTAGTCTTCTTGTGGCTGAAATATTCTATCCGAATGTATATTTTCCAGTGAGTCCAGTGCTCCCAATCAGTTACAATCACAATAACCATATTCTTCCGATAAATAATAATCATAAGATTAAACCAAAAGTAACTCCAATTATGGAATTTCCTTCATTTCCTCACGACTTACGAACAATTGACGAAATGGGTGAACAGCAAAAAGGTGACAAAATTACTCCAAGAAAAGGCAGAAAAGTCTCAAAACCAATAGATATAGATATGGATATAGGGAAAGAGAGCTTCTCATCTAAAAAAGACGAAAAGGATAGTAAAGATTGCGATGGATTTGATAAAGTTGGCTGTTATATAGTTAGAGTTTATTACGACTGGTTTTTAGTCAACGGAAGCTGTAAGTGCTGGAGATCTCCCAAAGCATCAAATTCTAACAGTATTAATGAAGCCATTAAAAGAATATTTATCGGAAAGTGGTGACCATCCCTTCTAATATGTGAACTTAATGTCATCTCTAAGAGGATCTCACTCTTTAAAATGTTTCAAACAAATATTTATTTGTTTTAAGGCTTTATTTTATGGAAAAGAAAAAATAATTTTGTCTTAATTACGATATCTGTGAAACTGAAATATTAAAAAAAACGATCAAAAGAAATGGGATTAAAAAAGTAGAATACTTACCATTTGCTTTGCCTTTAGAAACTTTAAAAGCATTGCTACAGTTTATTAAAGTGATAAATGATGACACAGTAGTTAACAAAGATATTTGTATTTTAATTATTTATTATATTTATTGTTTAGTATATCATAAATAGAAACTCGTTCAACAGGATATAACTTTTAATTGTTTTATTTCATTATGTCATCTCATTTATATTTATTTACACTAATTTATAATTTACTTAAATTAAGTACTAATACCAGACATCACTAACTTATTTATTTGTTTAATTATTTCTATAGTATTTGTCACTTTAGTTCATATAATTTTTACAATTGTTCGAAAGAGTTTTAAATTAAATTAAAATAAATTAAATAGAGAAAAGACAATAACAGATTAGTCGAATAAAATGTAAGATTTGGCCACAAAATCAGGACGCATTCAACAAAGCTGTAAATTCTTGTTGTATAGATCGGAGTTCTTGTATATTTTGAGCTAATCGTATATTAAGTTGTTCTAACATTCCTTTCCTTGCTTTGTCACTTATTTTGCTGTTATCGCTTTGATCTTGCAATCGATTCAACTGAGACCTCAAATTCTCATTCTCATTAAGTAAAACCTTTAAGAAATCAAAACTTTATTTAGAGTTTTATTAAATAGAGATTGAAATTAATACGGATTATAGGAATTATGAGTAATGCAAAGAACGCTGGTATAGTATTATTGATATAATAAGTATCCAATTATTAGAAAAAAATTTCGCTTAATTTGAATGCAAACAAATGAAACCGATGACAAACCTTAAGCTTATCCTCAACTTTTTGTGAAGTATTATAGACATGACATTGTTCGTCAAGACGTTTCTTCATTTGTTCGATCTCTTTGTCCTTATGTTTTACTTCTAAATCCAAATTTTCTGCTTTTGCCCTCAAGTGTCCGATTTCTTTTCTAAGTTCAGCGATTGCATCAGGATTTCCATTACTTGCTTCCAATTCAATCACCTGATCATCAAATATATTATAATTATGAAATGCATTACTTTATTTAAACCTAAGAGAGGATATCATTTAACATCAGCTTATATAACACAGTCACTGAATAGAACTTAAGAATATTCTTGTTATTAAATCATATTTAGAGTATAATAAGATATTACTGAGTGTTATTATAAGAGCTATTTAGCGTTATTTACTACAAATATTACATATATATTAAAGTAATATTTCTTAATTATTATTTAGAGCTAAACCATATTCTAAAAATGACTTTTATAAGAATTTAAAAATAATAACTAACTCAAACACATGGCTATATCGCAAAAATAATCTATTACTATGAAATTACTATTTATTTAATTGCAAAGCTTCGATATAATTACTAAAATTTGTAAACAAATATACTTTAAGTCTCATTTTGTTGTTCTCGTCCTTTAGAGTTTGCAATTGTCTTTTCCATTCTTCAACATTTGCAGTCGATTCTTGCAAAGCGTTTGTTAATCTGGTATTATTACTCTTGAGTGTTTGCAGTTCTATTTCCCATTTTTTGGCATTTGTTGAACTAAAAAAATCAATTACTTATAGCTTGTGAACACACTTTTCGGCGCATTCATTATATTCTTGTATATTAGTGTGATGTAAAACAATATTTTTTAGGCAGTGGTTACCCTTTCTTTTTCATTATTGTAAGCGGACCTTTGGCTTGAATGCTAACATAGACAAGCATTTGGGGTTATGTTCATAGAATTGAAGAGCATTAATATGGACTACACTCAAATATTATTGTCCTTTAAAATAGTAATTACAAAACTAATTATAATCATTCAAACTTTTATAAGTATGTATTAGTACAGTATTAGAAGTTATAATTTATAACGACATAATTATAAAAATACAGAATTAGGTACAAATGATTGTGCGTCAAATCAAAACTTATTGGAGTTTTGATTAGTTATAATTGCATATTAAAAAGGACAATAATATAATATTTGAGATCAATGTGCAATTTTTCCGTTGTTCGGCTCTTCAATTGTGTTGTTTTTCATATTTTACAACATTAGTGGTATTCAACATTTTAATACCTTTTAATGCCTTTAATATACATTTTATGCAATTCATGTGCAATAGACTTAAGCAAAGTATCCAAAATTTTGAAGCTCCAGTGGGGGGATGATTTTGAAAATTTCAGGGGGGGGGGGGGGGTAAACTCACCGGTTTCAAATAACAATTTTCTCTACTGATAAGTTTTGCCGCCGAAATATTTTCAAATAAACTTTTAAAGCCAAAAGAATACAAATTAAATTTCTCTTATCAACATTATAGTTTCAAAGACGCAGTAATTAAATTGAGCAATAGGTTCAATAATTGAAATAATATCTATGGTTTAATTTCAGTTTATTCGATATTTATTTGAGGCTAAATAATGTTACCCATATCCTATTTCTCTTGGATAATTTTGGTCAAAAGTCTATTGGGAGGTCTAGAAATCACTTGGAGTCCCAAGGGAATTTTCATGACTCTAGGGAGGGGGTACTACTGCCTACATACCGACCTTGCTTATGTCTGGTGTGCTATCACTGAAAGCACTATAAATTAAAATGTACTAAAAATGAAAAATATAAAAAAATTGATTGCAGTAAATAAATAAATAAATGGTTTATAAAAAGATGAAAAATTGTTATCATGTAGTATTGATTGAGTTAAGAGAAACGCCGAAAATTAATATCATTACTTAAAGTGCATACCTTTGTGCGAGAGCTAATTTGAGTCTATCGTTCTCATATCTGAGCTGTGCTTCTGTTGATGACTGCGGCAGTGCTATTGAACACGACGATTGCTTTTCCTTATTTGAGTATTTGGGGCTCTCTGTTAATAGCTTTAAAAACAGAGAAACCCCGTTTCATATTAATACAAAATTTGAATAAAATCATTTAAATTAGTTCTCACTTTATTGGCCTGAAGTCCTGACAGACTCTGACTTCTCTGATGAGCCACAAGTGATCCTTTATTTTCATTAGAATGCAGAGGAAGAGTTACACTAATAGAAGGGTCGATAGATAACTGTGTATTAGAACCTGTGATTATTATGTCATCGTTTGTGATATCACTGCTATGATGTGAAGACTCGCGACTGTTGGGGCTTTGATTTGCATTCGAAGATATAATGGAAGTGCCAATTGTTCCGTTTTGGTATTGAGCCTTTTGCTGGGCTGCGCTTCGCGTCGCTTCTTTCACTTCTTGGAACTTTTCAATAAACTGAACCAATAAAGCAAATTAAAAACATAATAGTAACTAAAAATGTTATTCAATAGTTTTTGAGTAAATCTTATTAAAAGCATTCATAGCATTCTTAGCATTCATTTGAAAACCAGTAAACAGATTCAACTGATCACATGCCAAACATTTTCGCATTAATGCAATTATAATTGTTTCGATCATTTGTTACTCAACAAATCAAAAACTAAATTTAGAAAGAGATGCAATTTAATTGTGTATGGTTTGCATTTTTGTGTAATCAAGTTCTTTTAAATTGAGAACTAAATCTACGAACAATTCATTTCTAAGTTCAAAGAATGCATAACTCTTTGATTAGAAAAGATATTATTTTTGTTTAATACAAAAAAACAGCTTCACATGTATTCATAAAATGCCTAACAGCTCAAAAGCAGTTATCCTGTACTCGAATAACGATTGCAAAATGCTTTCGTTAACTTACAAAAAAACTTTAAATTAAAAAATTGCAAATAGGAAACAACGAAGTGCTGCAGCAGTAAAATATTTCCTGTAATTTATCAAACCTTATTCAGATCAGGTTCTGAAGCAAATCCCAGCCCATAAACAGTATTTGCGCGTATATCAGACCATTGACCAAACTTTTGTGATGTTTTAGTGAAAGTCATGTTCGGAGTAATTGTACTATTGATGACAGCCTATAAACGCAAAATAAAATAACTTCAATAACCGATACTTATTTAGATACAAAGGGGTCACAAATATGATGTGTCAGTTCCTCATTCTTTTGTTGAGTTAATAATTTGATAAATTTTGAATGAAAACTGATTTCATAAATTAGGACACAATATATGATAAATTTTGATAAACTAATGAAATGAAAAAGGATAATAAACTCTAATGGATATATACCTTTGTTGATTCGACGCTTATTATGCGATATAAGTTTCTGTTGGAATCGTAGAAAAAGCTAACATTTACCGCTTGAGAACTCGCCGGAATCCAAGAGCGCTTAGTTTGTGGGTCTATATGGAAGACATGAGCTTTGGTGGTGAAAATGGGTTGTTCTCTAAGGCAAAAAGTGGTTTATTATAATCATTACATTCATAGCAATCAATTTTTGTGAGAAAACAATAGTCAAAAGAAAGGTTTGCGTGAAAAGCAATTTACATCACTTTAAAACACGATTTTGCATAATTTCAATGCCATGTAAACTATCGCTTAATTTGCTTCAAATGCTTAAACGATATGACTTTATATTAAATTTTTATCTAAATTGTTAAAAACTAAACTTTTATTTCTCGAGTCGTGAAATAGAAGTAGAATTTATGTAATGTTTGTTATTAATCATGTTCTGCAAAATCTCATATAAGTCTAAATCTCAATAATACTTAACTATAATAAAAAGTTAATAAATATTCTTTACTTAAAGCTTAGATAAAGCTATGCTTATTATGAAAGCATTAATCAATTCAATACATTTAATTGCAATTATTGTTTATACGGTTTATACCATTCAACAATACTTTCAGATAAGATATTGGCATAACTTATAACATATTTACTGATTCACTGCATTAGAGTTATCATTAAATAGCAATTGGGCTCTACTTTCAAATCAATATTTTCAATACAATTATTAAAATTGAGTAAAATAATTAATAATTAGATAATGGTTTGACTCAATAT
>JAQGCH010000727.1:0-20017 GCA_034699485.1 Nanhermannia elegantula | reverse complement strand
TGTCTTTGCGTCAGAACAAGTTTTTATGCGAAAACACGTTATTTGGCGCTCATTGGCATCAATTACTACAGAATAACGTAAACTATGGCTTCAATGTATTGAAAATATTTGCTGTGTTTTTATTATTATTTAATTCATTTTTTATTTTCATTCATTTCATTATCAAATGTTTATTTATGTGTCAAATATTTATCATTAATAATGTTTGTAATTCTTGTGATTCTGTGCACAAAAGTGTATCAAAATTAATAAAATGTTAAATAAATGATTAAATTATTACTAAATAAGGTTTGTTTCAAAATATTTTAATATTTTTATCGATAAGTAAAACATATTTGTCTCAAAACACTATTTGTCTCAAAACACTACTTATCCCTCAATACACACAAAGCAGAGCTTTACTAAAGAGAAACCGCGATCAAAGCCAATATTGGGCTTAACTTTGCATCGTTTTCATGACTAATGTATGTCTGGTCTCATGTTTTGATTCTAATTTTCTAACTTTTCAATTGCAATGCATTTCTTGTCAGTTATTATAATATGTTTTTTTGCACCTTTTGTGTAATTTATCACTTTTTCAATCTCTTAACACTTGTTTCAGAACTGAATTGAAATATTTTCACAAATATTATAAAAACTCTTTTCACATGAGTTTAACTTTTTATCAAAAATGCATTCAATGAATTGCTTTTATCTGAAAACAGCTTTAAATTTATAAATTGTTTCGTGACTTGAAATCTGTTTTTCTATACATTTAATCAAAAAACTAAACAATTGTTTATTTAAAACACAATTCAAGTTTAATTACTTGTGAAACAGTTGTTCAGACTTTTGCTAAAGATTAAAAAGATTAAAAACGTTTTTACGAATATTTGTATAAATACCACATTTTCACGACTCATAACTCGTTAAAAGTTTTTTCAATGCTATTTAAGTATTAAAGTAGTATTTAAAGTGTTTATCTCTTAACAAAACTGCTGATAAGTTTAATCAAAAACTATTTAATGTTTATGTGTTTGGATTGAAACTCATCTCAGATGTTATGTGAGAATAAATAAAATAATCAAAATTCTAAACGTTTTCTGTAATCAAAATTCTTAAAAGTAAACGATTATTATTATAAAAAGTGCTTTCAAGTGATGCTGAAGGGAAGGCAGAGATGAGATGCCTTTCATATAAGTGATCATCTTTTAGAACCGGCTAATAATAAATCAATAGTTAATATAAGTTTATATAAACTTATGAAAAAAGTTGAGCAAATCTAATGAGAAGCGAGCGATAGAACCGGATTTCCTGAACTCTCTTTCCTGACTTGGACTGCAATACAGATAACTCTAACATTAGTTGAGTTTCCCATTAAAATCGTTTAAAAACTTAGTCTAAACAACACGTTTTGACATTGCTCTGACATTGTGTCTCTCTTTTGCCTCAAAGTTATCTGATTTGGTTTGACAGTTAAGTTGACTTTAATTTTATTTTAATAGTGCTTACGGTGAGAAAAATGAATATAAATTAGCACTTAATTGAAGTCTAATTAATAATTAGGAAAAAGTAGACTCAACTGTTTCGCTTAAATTAATAATTAATGTGATAATAAAATATTTGTTTAACATAAAGGCTTTATTCTCTTTCAATTATGTCATCCGCTGTGGTGTTCATTATAATCTATTTTCCGCTATATTAGCATAATGTGACTTATTTATATCATTATCTTTATATTAATGGCTATCTTCATATTGCAGATGACAGCTGAAGGTAGACGTAGTGAAGTCATCCTATTGGACGGCAGAAGAGTTGAGCTCATAATTCAGGTATAGCTTTCTTTAATTTACTTGAGATGCAGATACAGTACATGTACTTGTGATAACATTTTATTATTATATCATTGAAACCCAATTAAACTTCCCTTTAAGCTCATTGTCGTAAACAATTGTCACGAAATAGTAATACAATATCAATAATTATTTCTTTTGAATAACAGCCAAAACTATTTGCTGGAGATTTGTTTGATATCGTGTCCTCACATTTCAATCTCAAAGAAAAAGAGTATTTCGGTTTAGCCTTTTTGGACGAGACGTAAGTCAATATAACTCTAACACACCCGCAGTGTTAATATTATTTTATTTTATTTTATATTATTTGCTTTTATTTAAAATTCGTTCTCTTTTATCAGATGCCAGTATTCATGGCTTAATTTAGATAAAAGAGTATTAGAGCACGAATACGCCAAAAAGCACACTCACGAGAAACTAATATTACATTTTCTGGTTAAGTAAGTTTTCTGAGAAATATATTAATCGTTTCGTAATTTTTAAATGTCTATTAAACTAATCTCATTCCGTATGATTAATAGATATTTCGTTGAAAGTATTACACAACTGAATGACACGGCAAGTGTTGAACTGTTTTATCTTCAGGCGAAATCACTAGTCGCTAATGTGAGTAATATTGTAGTATTTGCTAAACTTATTAACTCTCAAATAATGTAAATCCCAAAAAATGCTCTATTTTTGTCATAATGTTAAATGCGTTTTGTTTGAGCTCACATTTATCATTTGCAACAACAATAACAGAACAGCCCTAACCATCGAATGTTTATTTTTTAAAGAAAATAAATTATTTTGTGCTCTTAAGCCCTCTATTCTATTGCGTAACACGAAAGTTATTAATAACAAATTCTCTTATTTATTATATAATCCCATTTTCTGCTTTTCTTTTGTTTTACTTGTATTTCAGCCAATTTTTCAATGCCTCAAATTCTTTAAATGCTAATAAAGAAAATAATTGAAGTGATAATTATTCAGATTATAAGTTGTGTCCGCGCAATATCTCAGATTTAATTATTTAAATGTTATTTATTCGATACGGAAATTATCGTGGGGGTGAGGGTGGTGCAATGCGCTATGGCTTCGACTCTCGATCAATCGGTCGCGAGTTCAAACCCCAGGCGGTGCTTATTTTCTCTGCAATATGTTGGCCACATATTCAGTGTTTTTTAACATCCCTATGGCCCGACGCGTTTGCCCACTGACACGGGGTTATCTCTATAAAAATCTCACTGGTTTTCAACTTGGGCTTCAGTGAGATCTCCTCTCATTAGGGAGTTAGCTGAAGAAAACGAAAACGAAAATGTTTTTTTATTTATTCGATTTATTATATAAAATTTAGACTCATTCACATCGTAATGTATTTATTTATTAGAAAAGACTGTGTGGTTAGAGTTTTACTCATTTTTATTTTGCTAATGAATCAAAATTAATTGACTATAATAGAGTACGAAATGTTTATTAAAAAAGTTTCTTTAAAAGGAATTTAAATAAAAACAGTCTTAATTAGTGATCCCTCTTAATAGTGAATATATTTACATAACTAGCGGTTCGTTGCTTCGCAACACATACCTGTATAACTTTTTGATGTTAAATATATTTATAAATGCTATAAACAAATGTTATAAAAGCATTGGTTAACATTACATTTGAATATTTTTTAAGGAAATAATCGAAAATAATTGTGTAATTTGTATGTGTTTTATGTGTTTAATTTGCATTTGAAGTAAAGCACTCATTTGGGTATACTTTAAAACGCCCTTTAGTTGCAAATAACTCATTGCCACACTTTTGTTGTTATCCTTTTTGTATTTATATATAAATTCAATCAAAATATTGAAGTTTTGTTTATTTTGATTGCTGTATATTTATCTTTCATTATTTTGTTATGTTTTGCCATTTGCTCGTACTGTACGATGAGTTTGTGCTAATATTTTGCGAAAATAAGTGTTAGGAAAATATAAAATCTGCAAATATTACTCAATAGTAGAATGAATCACACCATCGCTATAATATATTAGTCTTATCATTATTGCACAGGAAGTTTTTGTTATCACATTTTAATTGTCATACATGTAGAACATGTTTATGAAAATTATATTCTTAGGAATTTCACGATAAGCTATGAATAAATTTTAATAACCATATAATTACTACTCAATTAATCATAATTCATATCATTCTTATATCTGTTATTCAATTACTTTTTTTTGTTAATCTATTAAATCAGGAAAAAAATTAAGTTTCGAGTTCTATAAAGAAAATGTCGACTTTCTCGCAGTCCTTTTTTTTAAAAATCAAACTCATGTTTTATTAATGAATTTCAAAACTTATAAATTTTTTTTGTAATAAAACATTACAATATAGGGACATAGCTTAGAGCCTCTACAATTCTGGTTTAATTTTCACTTCGATTCGGGTGGTTTAATTAGGTTCAAAAAATTTGAGTCATTTCAGGTTTAATCCGAAATTTTATTTTTAATTTCAGGTTAATAAATTCAAAAAATTGATATTTATTAATGAGAATATCTCTATATATCCATTGAAATACGAAGTCGAATAATATTTAGGTGTTCAGAGTTAATTACAAGCGGCGATCTGTTTTAAGGTTTCTAAATTTCGAAAATGATCTCAGCATCCAAACTACCAAATAGCAAACATATAGTGTAATTAAAAGTTTAAATAGATTGATGCATTATGCATATGTTCGATTCGGGTTTAATCGGGTTAAACTCGATTTTTAAAAATATCCCGATGGTTTAATTGAGTTTAATTTGTTAAACCCGAAATGTAGAGGCTCTATATGAGCTTTAAATATTTTCTTCATGATTTATGAGCTAATAATTACCAAACAATTGTTTATGGAATATATAAAAAATTTTATAATTTTTTTCTAACTAGAAATTTAAATTAAAGTCCAGTTTTTTAAAATATTTGAATTGCATTTTCTAAATATGCATTCAAATGAGTTTATTATATTAAAATATTGTAATTCTAAGCGTGTATATTATAATTGCAAATTGAATTTTGTATTAACAGAATTTGATTTAAACTAATGATTAATAATAATATTAATCACGAATTAATACGCATTACATTAATTCCAAGGTTTATGATTCGTTCCAAATGCACATTATATTCATTCGCATTCAATTAATTTGATTGAAGAAAAAAGCATTTAATCTGAATTATCAGAATCGGCATCACTTAAGTTGAACTTATTCTAAACTAAAAATTATTATTCATGAACATTGAAATTATTAGAATAACAATGAATAAGATTTAAATTAACACCAATTGATTACAACGATAAAAGCAAGCCTTCAATTATTTTTTAAGACTAAGACTAATTTAGTTTAGTATTGAAGTAATACTGAGACGAGCTTTTATCTTATGGTTGATGACCATAACTTCCATAAGGGGAGCGATTCAAGAGTGGGAAGTACTCAGAAATGCTAGTTTAGGGCTGAGTTGTGTGACTCGCAAAGCAGTCTTAGAAGTTTCTTCAATCGCTTATTTCAAGTTGAAGTGTGCGGAACATAAAGTATTCCATTTCTTGTGCAGAATATAACTGTGAAGTTTGCAAAAATTTGATCCGACACCCCATCTCTCTATTGATTTATTCAGAAGGTTTACTCTTTCAAATGTTTCCTCTCTTTTCTTCGAATAAGAGTGAGTAAGTCATAAAACTATTTCTATGTTAATAAATTGGGTTTTAGTTTTATCTAATTTTCTTTTGACGTTTCAATTGATTGTAAGTTATTTTTATTAAAATTAGTGATATTTATGTCAGAAGTCAAGTGTTCATAAATTTAAACAAATTGTTTTCAAATCAATTTAAATTTATATATTTTGCTAAAGGGTTAGCACGAGAATTAGAGTCGACGTTCACTAAACTTGAGTTCAATTTGAAAACATCGACTTTTGGTAAATTAACTATTTTTGATCGATGCGAACCTGTTTGGATTCGCTAATATTTCATTGCACTCAACAAAAATAGTTTAGTTTCAATATTTGTGTCGCTCCGTAATTGTCATGAGTTATATTAATATATTTTTTCTATTTAGAAAATAATTCTTTCTTTAAATAGAAAGATAAGTAATGATTTTTCCTTAAGTTATATCAATTGTCATGATTTTCCTTGAGTTTAATAAAGCAGTTATGACTTCGCATAAATAGTGTGAACAATACAGACAAAAATAAATAAGTTTGAATGCCTAACTATTCGTGATCGTGACAGTAGCACAACATATGGCAATTTTAACATAAGATAGAAATATTTTCTCAAGTTTTTATCCTTCTATGAGTTATTGTGCGCTTCAAACTGTGCTTTAACATAGCGTTACATTACATTACATTTCATTCTACAATAGTCTGGGAGTGTGAGTCGATCTGGAATTTCTATTCAACTTTTCCTTTGCTTTTTATTCAAGAATAAGTCGCTCCTCAAAAATATAAATATATTAGATCTTAGAGATCGCCCTTAAGCTTAAAATAGGTTATATTTTGTGGTAACTCGAGATTATACTTAATTCAAGATATCATATCATTTGAGGCAATTTTTTGACAAAATTCTTGTGCATTCAAAATTGGAGTCAAAAATAGCTTTTAGTAAACTTTTAATATATGGAATACTAATTTATTATAGCCTTCGAATAATCGGTGTATTTGTCATCATAAATATTTTGCTTTCAAATTGTGTGCAATTATCTGACTGCTCACTGCACTCACTCCTACGTTCGTTATGATAACTTATCTTTGTGTTTATGTTTCAAACATTTTTCAAGCTTAAGCACTATAAAAGAATAATTACTTGATTTATCTTAATTATGGTCTAACGAGTCGGTCGCCTAACTTGTATCCAATACTTTTTTTTAGTGAACATGAGCTAAATATTCACTAAACTTAATCTCTTCCATCATTTATTGTGAGCACATCTCCTCTTTTTGAGATAATTAAACAGATTTGCTCCGTCTTTGGGATAGTAGTTATCAATTGCAAGCTTTTCTTCTGATGCGAACTAACATTTTTGCCAATCGTACTAACAATCAAGCATTTAGTGGGAGTGTAGGGGTTTGTTGACCCTTACGCTAATAGTAATTTTTGCGTTTAAAATCTGGAACATGTTTTATATGAAATTTATTTTATTTTATCTTTTTCTTTATGTTACCCAAAAGGAGGTGATTCAAGTGGATGCGGACACTGTCTTCCTCTTATCTGCTTTAGTACTGCAGTCAACATATAGCGATCACCTTAAGTAAGTTTGGATGAATTGATGCCCCAAAAAATCTTGTATACAATAGATATGTCTTATTTCTGTAGTATTTTTAGCATAGGATAAAAGATAATAACTGAATGACTAGTCTTAATATAATATATATATATATAGGAATAGTGTATTCGCAGAATAATGTATATATAAAAGCGCTCTTTTTGTTTAGTTCTTATCTCTATTTATGATTTTCTATTTTTTCTGACAGTGAAACAAAAACAAGAGCTTATCTTAAGAAATTACAGCTAATCCCGACTTATATTTTAAAAGAACTGCCATCTCTTTCAGTCTGGTGAGTGATTGTAATTTTGATTTAATGCAAACAAAAAAAATAATAATTATTATTGATGTCTATTAAATGGCATCTCATGGATGTCTTATTTTTTCATCTAATTTGCTTTGATATCCGCATTGCATGTAATAAGCCTTTAATCGAATTATTTTCATTTCTAATGATTGCAAGTGAGGAAAAGGTAATTGAACATTACAAAGAGCTTAAGGGTCAAAGTCGTGGCGATGCTATAGTTAAATATATGTCAATAATTGAAAAGCAGCCGACATATGGGGTTCACTTCTATGAAACTAAAGTAAGTGAAACCAAAGACTTCCTTAATTTTAGTTATAGACGAGTTTTGTTGCGAGTCTCATTATTTATTAATCAAATTTAATAATGAAGGATAAAACTGGTATTCCGTATTGGCTCGGATTGAGCTACAAAGGCATCAATCAATTTGATTATAACGATAGACGTGTTCCTCGAAGAAACTTTCTTTGGAAACAACTCGAAAACTTGTACTTTAGAGAAAAGAAGTTTTCTATTGAAGTTAGAGATCCAAAACGGTTAGTCAATTATATAGTTATGTATATTTTGAATCATCTCAAGTGTGTATGCCTTTGCTATTAACGTATTTTTATGATTAGATATCAAATAATACTAAATATTGTACCGAAAAGAGCTTATCTTTTTATAACTACTCTTTGTCTTGACTCAATTTCTTGCTATTATTTATTGCAAATTTGCATCACTTGAGCGCACATTTCTTTATTTCACGCTTCGAATCGATCAAAATAAAAGTTTGAGTTAAACTAATATTAAGGTAAATGTAAAATAGCTTTTTTGCACTGCATGTTATGCTTTACTCAAATACGGGATTATTTCTTTAAAGCTTTAAAGAAAGCTAGAAATCTATTTTTGGATGATAACTGACTCTCTATTATTGCTTATATTTGTATTTGTAAACGAAACAACACATACGTTGATCTATTTATCATTTGTACCGCTATTTGTGCCTCTTTTACCATTAGTGTTGTGCATACGTTAAGTTCCATCAATTTGTATGAAAATGCTATTGAAGAGTCAATAGACACGTTTGACGATCTTTCGACCGCAATCACTGATCCAACAACACAGTAAGTGCATGAATGAGAAAATTGAAATGTTTTCTATTGTAAAATAGTAATCATGCATGTGTTCATGTGTTATCATTTGCTCTCTTATTCAGCTGTAAAATACAAGTCAGCCAGAACTCTAAAATTACTCGCACTCTCTTTTATAACTTTAGTTGACTTTCACTTTTTTATTAAACTCTATTAAAATGCGATTTGATTGGCTCTGTTAGGGTGTCGGTTAGCCGCAGAACATTCGGCCCGTGCAACGTCACTGTCTATGTTTGGTTTGCTTCCACCGCTGCCTTAACAAAATGCATTTGGTCTATGGCTATAGCCCAACACCAGTTCTATATTGATAGAAGAAATTCAAATAAAGTATTTATTTTAAGCTTATTTTCGCATTTTTATATCCAATTAGTTCTCATTTATTCTGTTTTATTTATTCAGAGCTCAGTCATTCCTCCGCGAACTTTAAAGGAAATCGCATCAGATTTGAATTCAAGCACCATATCAGTTACGTCTTCACGCTCTAACAATTTAGCACTTCAAAGAAGCATTAGTTCGCATAGCCTGCCAGCGCTGCGTATCGAAGACGAGGCACTAAATCAAATTGAGAACAACAAAGTTGAAAAGCAAAGAGAAATGTTGGAAACATTAAAAGTAAGAAAAGAAGCTCTTGAAGAGGCGATGAACAAGAAGTTGGCTGAACTAAAAGCTCTCTGTCTCAAAGAAGGGGTAAACAAGAATTCCGTTTTTCAATCTATTTCTCGATATCACTACATTTGCTTTATATCACATATTTTGCTTTTTATAGGAGTTGACGGGAGAACTTCCACCCGAAACACCTCTTAATCCCAATGAACCGGTGCCTCAAATCAGGCGTAGAGTTGGCACTGCTTTTACACTCAATGATAAATTATTATTAAAACCTAAGACTAAAGAAGAAGAAATTTTATCAAAGTTGGAACTCGAATATGAGATTCAAAGTAAAATAGTGAGCGCAGCCTCAAAGTTAGCCAAAGACTTGACTGCTAAGAAAAATGTGCGAAAACAGAGAAAACAAGCCTATCAGCAGTCGTTGGCAAAAATGAAAGATTTAGAGGCGAAGCTCAATGTTGTCCGGCGACAAATCGCTTCTTCAATACTTTCTAAATCGCGACGAATTCAGTCCATTGAAGATTTGAGTGAAGATAATATCAGTCATTCTACTGATGAATCACAGGAAAAATGTGAAAACAGTTTGAATAAGTTTTATGTGACGGAAAGAAATCGTAACCAAAATATGCTAATGAAGAGAAGTTCGAGTATGAACTCGGCTTCATTGCCTTCAACTCCAGCAAAATTCAACGAAAAGTGCTCTTCAAATATGAAATCACTTTCACCATCGATCACATCATTTATTCCATTGCAGGCCAGAGTCAAAGTGATGCAAAGGCCGCGTTCAGCCGCTGCCAAATCTGAGCCATGTTTTGATTATGACACCGATGAAGAATCAAACGAAGCTCTAAGGAATGTGGACACAGATTTGGATAATGCAAGTTCTGTAGGGAGTAGTAGTGGCGGAACATCTAATAGTGTTATATATATCGGTGACGATAAGAATAAGCTTTTGTTAATGCAATCGCCATATGTTAATAAATATGAAACTTCTATTAATCTTAACGAGGGATCAAATTTATATAGTGTTCCAAACCGTCGCACTTCAATTGCGCTCAAGAGTCAGGACGACACCATCATTAAGAGTCCAATCAATTCCAATAAAGAAATGGTTGTAAATAAAAATCACACTGACATACAAAATGAGGCCAAAGGTGTTTTGGCTCGAAGTAATAGTTTGGATAATAGTCGCAGGAGAGGGACCACAACTCAAAGACTATTGAATGCAGACCATGTCTTACATGACAATGCCTTACATCATAAACATTATCTCAATCATTACCCATCTTATAGAGTGAGTAGAACTGAATTATCAGAAACAGGACAAAGTTGTGCTTCAATCGCGTCCTATAATTTGGCTCAAAGACCGTTACCTACACCTCCATTACCTGATATGAAACAGTCATATTTGTCACCTATTGCTACACATATTGAACACTCTGAATGCCAAATGTTTCAAAATAGTACAAGTCTTGAGACTGTCAGTGATGTCACCGACAGAATAGTGCCTCAAATGAAATTTCATAAACCAATTCATACTTCATTATTTAATTTTAATGATACCATCAGTGAGAGCTCTACCTCCAGAACAGTGACGCCATCAAAATTTGCACAGAACAAGTCCACTCCAATAGAATCAGATTCTAATAATTCAATTACATCACAGTATGTTTTGCCTACAGTTAAAGCCAAGACATGGACTGAAACATCACTCGATTTTGTATTGCCGTCTAAAGTGAACAATACCTTGAGTCCAAGCCCTTCATTCAGTTTAAATCAGTCAAATTTCAATTTTGCAAAGACTCCCAATACACCCACCACTCCAAACTCTGACACCACTAAAGAATTGCAAATAAGTGTCACAAATACGCCAACACTTGATACAAATCGCAATTCTATCGCATCAATCGGCAAATCATTAGGCGATAACACAAATTCCAAACCTCCTGCAATACCTTTGTCTCCCACTGTCACTGCTTGTAAAGGAGTTGAAGTCAATGTTGTCAGTGTTGGACACTTTCAGCCCTATTGGGAGGAAGAAAAACCATACGAATTATCGGATTTTTACAAATATAGCACAAAACATAGAAATAATGCCAAACAGTCAGCCTCAACACCAGTGAATAATACACCGTCTTCTAGTAGTGCACAAACGGCACGTTCTGTCCATTTCTCGCGTAATAGTTCTGCACAAGACTTATCACACAATAATAATAATTGTGAATCACCTGATTCTAGTTATTCGCTAAACGACTCACTCAAAGCCAAAATGACTGTTTCTGAAGCTTTTACCAACGAAATGATCGCCTGGTATGACGATCGAGATCACGACCAAACCAATAATAATGCAACACTTGTATAGTCTTTTGATTCATCCTTTCCTATAGTGCCATATTATTTATTAAACTTTCAAATGGTATTATAGTTACTGTAAATACAATATTAATAATATGTAATGATTATGAGTCAGTTTTCTATTCCATCTTTAAAAATACGAGTAATTCAAAAATTATCTATTTTTATGCCATCTTATTCTCATTTTTATTTACACAAACATTAAGTATTAGTTTAAACAATTTGAACAACATTTAGATCTGATTTAAATGATTCAAAAATTTACTTAAATATGGATTTAAAATTTGATTTCTATTTAATACCGGTATAAGTAATAATTTTTTCAAATTGATAGGTGTTATGCTTTAAAAAGTGCTTTAATGCTCATATTTTTCTAAAATGGTCTACAAAACTGACTTTCGTCGCAATCACTAATAGTCATAATGAGTGACATAATTAAATTTATTTACTTTTTTAATCATATTTAAATAGAGTTTATTTAAATTTTCATATTAGAAGATAGTTTTCAATCAATTTATTATATATTTAATACATTCAATAGATAAAAGTTTTGCATTCAATAAAAGCATTTTATATATGTTTAGATATAAGATATGTTTAATGTTTAATATTTTCAATCAAATCGTCGTTGAGTTGAATGGTCTTCACCGGTAATATATAATCATTCCATTCAACAAAATCAATCATTAAAATGTTGGGTCCTTTAGAACCGGCACTCTTGTCTTTAATCCACTCTAAAAGAGCAGTATTGCAAATGCCCCCCAAATCGGTTTTTAAAGAAGAACACAAATGAAAGGCAACGTAACTATTACTCGGCGTTAGAATTGCTTGCGATACAAACATACTATTCGGAGGTCTCATTGAAATGTTTTGCGTCAAAAAATTGGTTAACGTATCTCTGCTCATAGTATTGGCCCAGGGGTTGGGCAGACATCGAGACGGCCATAGTATTGGATTTTCCATTCGAGCGCTTTCGTCGCGATAATAAACAAAAACCTGTTGTCTTTTACTCCATAAGTAGCTCAAAGTCAACGAATCCATCAATAGCTGTGATTTATAAGGAACTAATCGTTTCTCAAATATTTCAATTATGTTTGCGATCAGATGTCTGTGATCTTCATCTGAAACGCCATAAAAATGTTGGAAATCAATAAAAACAATTTCGCGCGGATTTTCTATTAGGAATGCGTTTATTTCTCTCAATATTTCATGGACTTGTGGGCCGTATAGTCCGTGACAAAAGTATAGCTCATTATCACTTGCTTTTGAGGCAACCCTTAAATCAAAATAACGAATTCCAGCTCTTAATTGATTGCTTGGGCTTAAGGTTTGTGTTTTAGTCCATCTGTGAATCGCAGGCAAAGCAACACAACTGCAAACGCGGACTACACTTGAATTTTGTAAATCAGGTCTGTCTGGGCTTATGCCTGTGCTTATTTCCAAATCATAAGAACCTGAATCGTGAGAACCTATCAATACATTAATTAATTATGTCAACAAAAACACGTTTTAACTATAATTTAAAAGTTAAACAACAAATACCAGGAATTGTTAATTTCCAAATCGGAATGTTTTGCAATTTTTGGTCTATATTTGTCATCCAATTCTTCAACCAGTTGGGAATATTTGCCTGACTTGTGGCCAAAAGCGGTTTATCTTCTCTTCCAATTGTTTGCGAACATTTTGCTTGGTTTGCATTTAATGGCAGTTCTTTTTCACTGTTTTCCATATTTTTTTTATCAAATTTTTTGGTAATAAATATCACATAAAGTTCAATAAAACTAATTATAAAAAATAATTAAATAGTAATAAAACATAAGAAAATTGTAAACAAATGTTTGAAAAGCAAAGTGAGCTTTGAATGCCTTTGGACTAGAGATGAGACGAATACATAAATGAATGGTTTATTAATTATATAATTATCACATTCAAAATGTGAGCCAATTCTATATCAATAATAATACTGATTCATAAATTATATGATTCTATTATTTATTATAATAGAAAATATTTTATAATATTTAGAATTTTATATCCAATTATTTGGAATTAACGCCCATTTGTTTACATCTGTTTAGAGGTGTTTTCACTTATTATTTAAAATATTAAATTATTTTAAATGTGGTCTCAATTTCATAATTAATAATACTTTTTATTGATGTCAATTACGAATAATTAATAATTTTTTATAAAAATTGAATAATTATTTGATAAAAATAAGAGTTTTAAATAAGTTTTAAAAAATGAATAAAAACAAGTGTTTGAGTGAGAGATGACGTCATTCTCTACAACACAACACTACATGACATGTCATAAGAGAGAAGTCGTCACCGATTACTATAATATTGACATTTGTTTACAAATCAATCATATTTTTGTGTTTATATAACTATTTGTTTTGCTTTCAATTAATTAATTGTTTTTAATCTATTCGAATGTCAATCAACCGATACTTCAATTAATTGTTTGTTTAATAATGTTTTTAATTATTAAATAAATTGAATGAATCGATAACTGTTAGCAAAATATAAATAGAGTTTTAATAAAAGATAATTAAAATAAATAAGAAAAGTAATGTTAAGCCGTTTCAAGAGTGCAATTTATAATGCGGTCTCGAATTTAGATCAAAATCAGTCTAATTTTGGTCATAAGAGTGAAACCACAAATGCATTTCATAACGAAAGCAATTCATTGAGCGGTCAATCGATTGGCAGTCAAACAAAGTTCCGATACAGTCGACCACATTTTCTTCAACTCAATTCAGACGATGAGATTCAGGTCTCAGCCGATCATATAATCCGACCCATTATTGTCCCGCGAGATATCACTAAACTTCCATTCAATTCTGGATATGCGGAGTATTTCTCTTTGTCTTTATTTTCAATTTATTCCAATTATTTGACTGTTTTTTCTTTTAAAGAACAATAAATGCCGGAAAAAGTATACGAAATGAAGATCAGGCGGCAGTACATCGAGGAATACTTCGGGCTATTATTTCACCTGAAAATATAGCGAATAAGGTGTCGGATATGATGCCGACAGTGCCCGGACACCCGCATCAGATACCTATCAATAATAAAAGCAATTCTTCAAAAACTAATTCTTTAAAAACAGAAACCGATGAAACGCTTAAATCAGAGGAAAGTATTAAAAAATCAATTGAAGAAAATAAAGAAATAATTTGTAACGGAAGTGAAAAACAATTAGAACCGAATGTTAATAAAGAAGAACCAACAGAAGGCAGTCAACCGCCATCAGAGCCTACAGTTTCCCCGGATTTAAATGATTTGATGTCTCCGTCGACTCCAATTCCTCTTGAGATACGTCTCTCTGAGGCCGCCAATGAAAATGTGGTCTGCGATGAGTCCGCGTACACAACACCCGAAACTTCACCCGAGAAAAGGAAGTCATCTTTGATTGAAGAGTCACTTCCGTGGCTATACTTTGCAGTATTTGATGGTCACGCGGGTTCGGGTGTAGCGGTCGCCGCCGCTAATACTTTGCATAAAATAATTCAGGAAAAACTTCAAGTAATCGCTGATCTAATCATCAAATTTGGTTTAAAAGATGAAAAGCAAACTTTAAATAATGAAAGCAATCAAATGTATGACAGCTCGTGTTCACAAAACGATTTGAAAAAACTGAACGGAAGTGTTATTATAAATCAAGACAACCATTTGGCAAAAGATAACATCGCATTACTCTTTCATCCGTCTTCTGATAAGATAATAACTGTCGACAACTTAATTACAGGCGCTTTAGAGTCAGCGTTTTGGGAAATGGATCACTTGATTGCAGCTGACAAACAGGTCTACCGTATGTCTGGCGGGTGCACAGCATGTGTCGCTTTATTTATTTTGGGCAAACTTTTTGTTGCAAATGCCGGCGATAGCAGGTATTCATCTTTGTCTCAACAAAATGTTAGTCAAAAATTGATTTGATTTTGTTTTATGAATAGAGCTACTATTTGTAAAAATAAAGAAGTGATTCCCATGTCGTTCGACTTCACTCCTGAATCAGAAAGAGAACGAATTAAATATTTGGTATTATTTTTATAATTTAGTTATAATTTTAAGAGTCAAATAAAAATTCAATGTTTTATAAATTAATTCAGGGACTCTTACGACCAGAACTTCTTGGAAGCGATTTCACTCATTTAGAGTTTGTTCGGAGACCTGCCCGAAGAGATTTAGGAAAGAAACTGTTGTATAGGGACGCATACATGTCCGGCTGGTAATTATGATCTCTATTCAAACTATTCTTTGCTATTTTTAATATTGAAACAAATTTTAGGGCTTATAAAAGCATAACTATTGAAGATCTCAAATTCCCGCTAATCTATGGAGAAGGAAAAAGAGTAAGCTTTACTTTTTTTTAATTACGTAACACATATTCTGTATTACCGGTGTTTTTCACTGCAGTACAGGCAGTACAGTATGTTATGTCTGTATTCAATTGATTTTAATCTGAATTTCTCCGACATGTTAGAGTCGTGTTTTGGCAACAATAGGAGTGACGCGAGGTTTTGGTGATCATTAACTCAAAGCACAAAAAAGTGACGTAGATATCAAACCATTCCTCACCGCACAACCAGAGGTATAGCAATAATTAGTTTGAATTGTAAAACCTTAATATTTGTTATTTGTGTGAAAGGTTCGCATTTATGACTTGGAAAATGATGAGAAACTAACAGATGCCGATGTGTTGATTATTGGAACAGATGGTTTGTGGGACATAACCACTAATGAAATGGCTGCTGATGTGGTCCAGAAATCGTTGGATCACTTTCCTGCTAATGATACTCAAAGATATAAATACCGGTATATTTCTGCCGCACAAGACTTAGTAATGCATTCCAGAGGAAAATCTAAAGAGAAAAGCAGGGGTTGGAAGACAGTTGACAATAAAACGGCAACTATTGATGACATCAGCGTTTTCGTTATACCATTGAAACCATACAGAGAAGAATACATTAATTGGAAGTCAGCGCGCGATTTAATTAAAAATCAAGAATTTAATGATAGATAAGTTTAATTATAAATTTATAACTCGTCGAACATAAAATGCAAAACCATATCACACAAAAAGTTATGTTTATTATAATGAAAATCATAATTATTATTATACGTTCATAAATACAGAGTTTTGAGAATTATTTTTATTATATTTTCGCGATAAACAATTTCTATTATTATTACCAAAAATTTTTAATAATTTATTAATATTCAAAAGAATTGATTCATGTTAGAGAACCTTTTTATACCTTTAGCTTTGATTTTCTATTGTTATTTCAATTATTCCATAATATTGAGAAATAATTACTGCATAGTATTGTTTATTTATTGAATTAATTTTATTGATATTCAAGTGTTTACATAGATATGAATCATATGATCTTTGATGACAACATTTTTCCAAATGATATTTTAATTGTAAAAAATAAGATTTAACTCAATTTGGAATAATAATTGTATGAAAGCCTAAGTTATTATTTAACGATTTTAATGTAAAAGTTAATACAAATAAAAGTTTTGCACAAACATTACACATGACCAGCAATTACTACTAGTCTTCACCGGCAGGCAAGGCGTCCTCTAATTTCCTGAGAAACTTGACTCTTAGTTCAGTGGTTGGATCGCCTTTGAGATAGTCCTGAACGAACCAAACGGACACTTCTATTTGCACCTGTTTTGGGTCAAAAGTGAGACATTAAACATATAATTTATATTAAAGCCAAACCATTTCAAGCGCTCCCCTAATAATTCCCGATAATATGTTAGAGTATTTCAAATTAGACAAAGTGTCGGGCAGTTCTACGAATTCTGTGAGAGGATTGTTATCTATTAGAAGAGAGAACTCGTCGTTAGCGGCGGACCAATTGCCAACGGATGGGTTGACTCCCAAATACATTTTAAAAGCCAACTGAACTTTCTCTGCCGTGTCTTTGAAATCATGACAACGCGTGGAATTGGTTTTCGCTAAAAAGTCTTCGATAACACGTAAACCAATATTATATCCCCTTTAATGACAATTCAATTAATAATATTAATAACATTTGTAAACATTTTTATTAATACATTCGATCCAATTGTTTATTAACGTCTTCGGGATTATCATAATCTTTAAGAAGTTGCGCAATAAGTGAGCCGTACGTTAACGTAAATAAATCACAACTCTATTCAAATTATAACTTAATTAATATTCAACTTTATTAATAGTAATAAATAATTAAAATATAAATAAATACCACTTTTTTTGTCTCCACGTTTTTCTGTGTGGGCCGAGACATGACATCCAATTCTTCTATTTGTTTGCTTTTTTGATAATTGTTTTGCTTTTAATTTTTAGTAATCATTCAATTATTATTATATTTCAGCTGTTTTTCCGCCTATTGTTTATTGACGTTTAGCAACGATACACATGTCAGTGATGGCCAGCGCTCGAGCTCTGCACTAATGAGTCACTAAAGGCAGAGTATAGAAAACTTAAGTATTCATTAGTTTATTAAATAAAATAATAAATGAAAAAAACTTATGTCTTGTTTAAAACATATTTATTTTATTGACTCAAACAATTAAAAATTAAAATTTTCGGAACTTTTCTTACTGTTTGATAAATAATTATAGCAAAAAAATATAAAATCAATATTTATGTCAACAATTCCTGAGCTGAAACTTTGTGCACAAATATATATATATATATATATATTGTATGGAAACTACGGTATAATTAATAATAAAATATATTATTAAATAAATAGATATCTTATGTTTGAACCAAAATATTGATAAATTGTTTTCAATGAATAGAATAAATAAAAATATTGTTTTTTAAATAAAAACCCGAATTCGGATAATCAATATTTCGGTAGAGTTAGAGTGAAGTTCCCTAACGCTTAAGCAGAATGTCAGTGAATTCAAGGCCAAGAGCTTTGCATAGCTTTCTATTTATTCCGGAATTTAATAGTAAACAAATGTTTAATTCATACTAATATTGATTGTTATGAATGTATGAAAACATAATAAATAGTAATTAAATAATTAAATGGAATCAAAATTGGATTTAATTGAAAAATAATATGAAATGAATGCATAAGTGAGAAGAGAATGAGTTCTTCAGCGCAATCGTCTCCGAGTCGTATCGGATCTGTTTACGGAAAGTCTGGAACCATATTATCGACAGCGAAGTCGACTCTCAGTGAACAACAAAGCCGATTGTCGACTAAACACAGCATTGATTTGGAACTAATCGACGACTTGAAGGCTTTCATCAAAAGCAAGTGTAATATAGAGAAAGAGTATTCGCAGTCATTAATGAAACTCTCGAACACTTCGTCCAAAAAATATCCTAATTTTTTGGCAGAAAATGATTCAGAAATTAAGTATTGATTTCTTTTCTATTAAGTGATCAACTTTTGAATAATGATTTCAATTAATGATAATTAATAGAACTTTGTATAACTCGTGGAAAACATATTTGGAAGAAATGGAAAAGTTCTCAAAGAATCGTTTGAATCAATTCGAACAGTTGGCTGCCGTTTGCGATTCACTCAAACACATCAGAGCCCATAAACTACATGTCTCTAAGAAGTCAATCGATCAGCACTTGAAGTAAGCGTTTGTTTACCTTTCTTTGCCTTTTAGACAATTAACTCAATTATTACTGCATTGGGTCAAACGTCTCATTAATTTTAATATTTAAAAAGTAATTATAAACTAATTTAAAAGTTTTTCTCTACTTCACAACCAGTACTATGCAGTTCACACTTGTTTTACAAATAATAATAATTATTAAAAGTTTCGAATATATTACAACTTATTTTAGAAAAATATAATTTTCTAGATTTCGCTATTTTTTAATTTTATAAAACTTTTTACACAAGTTCTCATACGTATTGATATCTATTATAAGTTTACTTATAATTTAAGTTATATTGAGATAAAAATTACAAATGCTTTAAATTGCAATACATTGTCTATTGTGTTAACACTTGATTTATTAGGTTTTGTCAAATTATTAATAGTTATTAAGTAACAAACTTATGATTAAAGCGAATGCACGCAAAGTTATACTAAAATAGTAATAATTATATTACAATTGTAAGGAAAATGCAAGAGGAAGTGTTGACATCAATTTCAGAAATCGATAAGACCCGTAAGTTGTACTTCGATGAAGAACACTTAGCAAAGCAGGCGAGGGATAAAGAGGAAAAGTATAAACCATATAAACTTATTAACCATACTGTATGAACATTTCATTTCAATATTAATGTCTGTTTACTTATTCAAAGAATCAAAAAACGTAAAACTGGTTTATTTTCGTCATTCACTAACTTGCAAAGTAAAAAAGAGAAGACATCGGCACACAGGGAGGCCAGTGATATACAATCGACTCAAGTATAAAACATTTCATGTTCAGTGTTAAGCTATTTGTTTGATAATTATATTGATTTGATATTATAGGCGAGAAATGATTACATAATGGCTTTGGCGGCTGGAAATGCACACTTAACTCATTA
>JAQGCH010000726.1:0-20027 GCA_034699485.1 Nanhermannia elegantula | reverse complement strand
CGCTCATAAATTTAACTAAGGCTCACATTGTAAGAGTAACTACAGAGTAATAACATGCGTCGACCCTATCAAACCTTCGACCTACCTCTCCCTCTCCCACTTCTTCAAGTACTTCAACTTAACTTTTCCATTCTGTTGTATATGCAAACACTCTCTATGTGTTTATGTTTGAGATTTTCAATTATATTCAATTAACTCAAAACCTGGAGAAAAGTTTACAAATATGAAAACATTTGCTATTCTATTGTTTACATCATTTCAATAGATTTGTTTATCACTAACTTTAATCTCAATTTATACTTAACTCTCATATTATCAATGCTTTCCCAATAGATCTTTCTGAAAGCTCTGGAGGTCATGCTATTCAAGCACCAGCAACCTGTGCAATCGTACCACCACTGAATAGTGCTGTTACAACTTGTTCGTCAACTAATGATACTCTTCAGCAGAGTTTTAACGTAAGATTTAGAACAAATTTACATTTAAAAATCAAACCATTCTCACAGTTCTTACAATTATTAAATTTATAGCAGTTTAATAGTAAACATACATGTATTACATTGATTAATAGTTAATATGATGACTTAATTTCCTATAATGAGGTTATGCGAAACCCATTCAGATAGAGTCAAAAAAAATATTGTTTTATTTGTTAAGAACACACCATTTGCTAATTTTTTGTTTCTGTGTAAAACACTTTCAAAATGCTAAAAGTTTTTATATTGAATACTATTATCTAAATAATGAAAAAGACAATCGGCTTTAGTGGAAAGCAATACATGAGTACATGAGACATGATCTGCAGTACACTAGCGCTAAATACATTAATATAGATTCAAAATTTATGGTTTCAATTTGTAGGACAAATGCAATCCAAAGAACAATTCTTCTAAGCCTAAAATCTGGTCATTAGCTGCGACAGCAATAGATGATAAACCAAAGAGTCCGTCACAGATTCATCACAACCATAATCTCAATCCTAATGTCAATCTCGCGCCAGCAATACATCTTTCCGCTCATAATATTAATTCAACTGCATTCTCAGCCTCAACGCCTACCAATATGACAGGTTGGTATCATCACACACACGCTCACTCTCATACTACTCCATATACATCTGTCAATCCTTATGGAGCACATTATATGCCATCATTACAAAGACACTTTCAACATACATCAGCGGCAACATCACTACCTCCACAGGTACACTCAATTTTTCTCATCTGACCTTTGAAATAACGCATACTTAACAATATTTAAATATTTCTCTCAAAATCAACCTTTGATACGGTCTGACTTGAAATTCATAGATATGCTGACTATTATCTCATAACACTTATGAAATATTTCTTGTGAAGTGCATGTGTGACAAACCTGACTGATTCTTAAATAAGAGAATAAGCTTAAAACCAATTTAAAGCAATAAAGTAATTTGCAATAAGTTAAAAATGTGAAAGGCTTCAAGCATGAGCTTATTTAGAATTATCAATTTATTGATCTCGACTGCCTTATCATTCAGCTATCTTTTCATAATTAGATTTTTAATTTATTATTTAAATATTGAAAATCAATTATACGGATTCAAAATTTGACCGCATAATTATTTAAAATAAGAATAAATTGTAAGCTAAATAAAATTTATTTGAAATCCAGTTTATCTGGCGTTAAAGATAAACGGATAATTCAACTTTTGATTTAGTAAATCTATATCTTATAGTTTAATCAATCATAGCTTTTTTTTATTTAATCAAATTTAAAACACATTTATTAATGAAAACACATTTTATCCTTCATTATACTGGCGATTGTAAGATCGTTGACATAAAAACTTTATTAAAATTTACTTCAATGTTCACTATGATTAAAAGCATAATATTATTTAGTTATTCTCAACCGTAAAATTGAATGTTTAGAAAGTTTAGTTTATTTACAAAACTAATTTATTAGTCGATACCAATTGGGCCAACAGAGAAACAGGTGGGCTAAGGCTTTATAAAAACCCAGTGAATCAATCAAAAATATGTGATCATTCACTATTTTTTATTAATGTCATAATTAAGTTATTTAATTATAAACTATTAGTTTTATTTATTTTGTTCATTGATAAATATAATGAAGATTTTTCACGTTCAACATTTACTTCAAAAGTTTTTCTTTTACTTTTCCTAATTAACTTATAGCGCATATGTTTGCTGCAAATTCTCGCTTAAAGTTGAAAATAATTATTTCATCTGACACTAGCTTTAAGTAGAAATAAAATTTAATGTTCTCAGCATTTGTCAATTAAAAGTAATGTTGAAATGTTGATCACTAAAGCGATTTTTGCTAATCATTGAAATTCCAGTTGAGTATTTGGCACAAATATTTTAAATAGAAAACTTAAATTTTTGCAATTTTCAGAAAAATGTTTACATAAGTTATTGCTGTTTTTCTAATAACAACTGTTTGTACATATAAATAGTTGCACACTATCTTTGAAAGTTGAACTAGAATTCAAGTTTAATTTGATCTCAACATTTGAGTGATACAAATAGTTTGAAATTTGTTCAAATTATTGAAACTTTGACGTTAATTCGATTGGAAATGGTTATCACAAAAATAGTAAAAAATATTTGAATTCAGGTTACTTAAAATTTATTTTTGGGGCAATCAAACAGTTAGAATAAACAGAATATGTAAATGGCATTAATTAGTATTCATTTCTATATAGGCAGATACACCACCGCAAACACCGCCTGCTCTCAAATTGGCATCAATGCAATTACTCAGCTCAGAAAGTGGTGCACTCACATCAGAACAGGTGAATTGTGTGCAGCCAAAAATAATCACTTATCGCAATCAAGGGGAACAAATCGGACAAAGTGGCAATACTTCACCACCAACTCAAAGTAAGCAAACCTCCATTAAAATGAAGCTCTATCTCGTTCATTTATCATCAGTTGATCTCATTTTTCTTGTTACTTAAACTTGTACTTAAGTTTTTTCTTTGAGAAAAAATTAATTCATTATCTTATTTTTGCTCACACGGAAGCAAACCAACAAAACACGATGTTCTGAATAAAACTCAGAAATTAAGTTTACGAGTAAAATGTCGAGCAATTACTCATACGCTCGTAAATTAGTGCAAATCTTTTTAAAGTAAATATTAGTTTAGTGTGAAATACCTTTATAAACAAACAATGGCTATCATTAATTAATTACAACAATAGTCTAATATTACAAAGCCTTCACTTGTCCAATATTTTGGTTTTATTCAATTTCAAGCCTTGAATCTTAAGCTCCGATTACATAACAACATGACTTGAGTTAACATTTTTATTAACATTTCTTTCTTATTAACTTTAAACTTGTGCCAAATTCTATATTTAATATAAGATTAAGTAATTTTATTTCTATAATAACTTATGTATCTCTAAATAAAGGGGAAGTTATTTATAACTTATATCAGATCTACAGCTTTAATGAGTTACTGTATCAAAATATTAATATTTTGTTCAACACTTTATCTATTGCACGAAGAATTTTAAATTAAACATTTTAGTGGGTATTAAAGTGAATGAATGTGTTTGATGGGGTCATATATTTGTGAATCGAAAGGTTTCATTCACTATTTTTCGAGAGATCATCATTTTATTAAGAGAGCCATAATTTAAATTTTTGGCATAAAACTTATCAGATTATGATCTATTAATAACAATTAAAAGCTATAATTTTATAAAAAATAATTTCCGCCATTATTTTTATCTTAAACAAAACTCTTTAAAACTTGTGCTTAAGCATAAGTATTGATAACAATAACTGTTAGTTATAATGGAGATATGATTATAAGTTTTAACATAAACAGTATTTAGATATCAAAATGCGTAATAATTTGTCTGAACTTTGGAGTGTATTATTAGTTGAGAAAGATATTGGTATTGGTATTAGTTAGAGATAGAAGCCTCTTAGGCTCTATAGTCGAGTTATTTAACATTCGGCATTCAGCAAAGCAAGCATTTTGATTGGATTCTCAAATTTATTGTATGAAATAATACAGAAAATAATGAAACTTTGTTACATTTGACATTAGCCTTATCTTTAGGAAATATCTCTCATAACCGTTGTATCACTAATAAAGGAAAGGCATACTCATAGCGATGGAAAACAAATGTCCGAATGCATTGGACAGCAACTGACAAGCGAGTGAATGACAATAATTCATGCTTAACTTGTAGTTATGTCTGTTATGGCATAGCAACGGCATTGCAATTGCACGCATTGAATATAATTAAGCAGTGCTGTAGCAAAAAAGGACACACCATTATTGCAGCAAAATTCAGTAGTGGAAGCAAATGCTGGCTCGCATGCAAGATCGCTAAACATGATAGCAGTATAGCAGTCAGTGTCATTTTCAGTGCTCAAACTGAATTTGCACGTCATGCTGTGGTTGTGCGATCTGACAGTATAAAAGCCAACTCAATGCTATTATTATCTGATGTCGCAAATAATATTAACGTTAAATTTAGTCTATCGAATACTGTCACTTATATGTAGGAGGAGATACTTGGGCTCTAACCCTCATCCAAACTCAATTATAAAAATGCAACTATAGATTATAGAACGCAATACCACGCCCTGTAAAACCCATTTAGATTGCTTCTAATCAAATTCAATTTAGACCATTGTAGCACACTTTGAGCCACAATATATTTTAAGTAATGGCTGATCTAATAGCTCTTATGGAACCTCAAACCCTTAATAGATCATAATTTGTTATCTTAATGCAAATAATCAGAAGTCTATCTAATGATTTATATTATATTTCTGTAATTACAGTCTATGGAAGTGACTTTAGGATCACGAGTGACAATCTCTCTGAGGCCAGTCATACTTTTAATAACATAAGTTCTGCAGTTCATCATCAGACACAGGGCAACAGTAACAATAACAACAACAACAAGTAGAAGTAGGATTGCATTATCACTGAATTAACAACGACTGCTGATTCATCTGCCTTTTGTTGTGCAAATAAATTATTTTTGGTCAGATCACCATTCAATACAACACAACACACACTACCAGATAGTGATACTAATGTTGTAAAATTAGGTACTGTACATATTTATATGAAATATAGACATCTGTTCTGCAAATATGAACTTTAGCCACTTCTTCATGAAAAAATGTTAAGGAATATAAGCAATCGATTCTTGTTATTCGGTCAGCATTGACATGAAAAATCATATAAACTCAAAGTTAGAGAGACCACACTTGTGTACATACAACTTGAATATGGAATGTAACTAAAAGTGATAATAAACAGTTGCTTTACAGTTAGATAAAATTCACTGTTTTATCATAATATTATTATAACGCTTAATGCATTTATCAACACATATAAATCAAATTTTATTTTCAATTTAAGCCTAAACTTGAGTTTTAGATTATTATTATTATTATGCAACTTATCGTTTCAAATAAAGTCATGTTTTATTACCAAAATATCAGTTGACATCTTTATTAGCACATTAGCGATCAAACTTACATAACTTTGACGTGTTCTATGCTTTCCTTATGTCTAATTTAAGCTTATCTACAGTTAAGCGCCAGCTCTAAATTGGAAGAAATTAAAAACTCTAATGCATTTGAGATCATTTAAGTTCTCAAAGCATTAATTTGCCAGAACTGGTATACAGGTATACAGTACTTGTACTGGAATAATCTGTATTCAATATTTCTAACTTTATTGCTTATATTTATCTCATTTTCATTAGAATCAAATTAAAAGATCTTAAGGAAATAATTTTATAAAAATGTTCCCACGAAATTAATCCTTTGATTTCTAATGATTTTTAAAGATTGTAGAAGCTGTTCGTCTTTTCCGATGTGCTCCATATTTATTGAAAATTGAACTCTAAGTTAAAAAATATGGTTTTTAAACTAAAATTATTGAATAAAGTGTAAGCCTGGAGAAGATCAGTCACATTTTTGATTGATTCAAAATGGAGAGCAATACAAGTCTTATAAAACTAATACGATATGTAGAACAGGAGGCCTTTTCTCATCTCAGTTTTCATTATATAAGTGCATTATTTACAGGTTGTCATCCAGGATTAAGGCAGATCCAAATCTACATAGTAGGTGATCCTGACCCTACCATTGTGCCGGATTTGACCCCATGTTTTGCGTCTCTAGCACTGCATGTAAGAGCCCACCCGTCAATTTTTATACATTTACAAACTCGATTGGATACCCGTAAAGCTCAGCACATTTAGAATCAACAAAAAATATTTAAATAAAAAATATGTCGACATCAATCATATTTGATTTTGTTTGCAAATTTGTGGTATCACTGATAAGTTTTTGTGAGCCTCGCAATTAATAATATGGATTTAAGAAAATTAAAACTTTTTTAAGAGAATTGGGTTATTCTAAGCTTTGTTGATTGATTAGACTTCTGTTCATGAGCAGCCACCAATTTTTTTTCTACCTCTATAAAACTTTGATTAAACATATTTTTATTTTCAATTCTATTTCTAATCTTTAAATTGATGAAAATTTTATACCAAATTAAATTATGACTGTCTGTCAATGCTTTTCTTTTTTTAAAGAATGACATTTACTTAATGGTCAAGTTTCAAAAGCTGTCAGTTTTCAACTCGATATTTAAGTCTGGAATTTAAGTCTCAAAATAAACTGATTCATAAAAAAGATTTTATAAATTATCAATAAAACAAAATTAATTGTTTATAACATTTCATTAAACAAAATCAATTTTCATAACTATTGAATATAAAAAGTAATGAAATTTTAGTAAAATGTGTATTTATATTCCAATTTATTATGAGCTTTTCAGTTATCAAAAACATATATTATAAACGATTATAAATCAAAATTTTAGTTGACTCAAAAAAATTAAGCCTCACTTTCAACAAAGTATAAGCTTATAAACCACTGATTAGGTTTTGATCGAAGTTATTTTGAATGACATAAATCAAAAATAAGAATTTTTTTATTTAAATGTTTTAAATAATTTGTTGAAACCTAAGCTTCTTTGCGTGAAATTGAAGAAGCACTGGACTCATTTCAGACTTATATAGAGCTGAGCTTATACGAGAACTACTTTACTAGCAGTAGACTCAAGACATAAAAATATTTTGAAAACACAACATTCAGAAACTCAATACTGAACTAAACAAGAATTAGAGATATTATTGATGCAGATTATCATAAAATAACTGCAATAATAATGTATTCTTAGAAACAAAAATAAATATTCAATTTATATTTCTAATCATTAGTTTTTAACTTATTTTATTACGTTAAAGCATAATAAGCAAAAATATTAATTAACGTTTTATAAAACTTAATTAAAAACCTTGGAGTCAATAGTAGTCTATTTTGATTTAATATTGAGGAAACTTTTAATTAAGTTATTATTATTGAGATTATATATTCAGATTATGTTGAGATAAGAAGTTGACAATCTTGCGATCCGTAGCGATCCAAACAACATTTATTATTGAGGAGATTGTGACCATTAGAACATTATTGCTTAGAATTGAACATAAATAAAAATATAGATATATCATACGCTATTTTTATATTGTCTCGGAATAATATTTCTGTCTGAGCAAAGTTCGTCAAAAACAAAATTATTGCGATCTCGTCGCCAATACTACTCTGGTAGTTTAGTTCATTTTAACAAACGCCTAGCATTGCAAACGCCCTCAGCATCTCTTAGTTAGTTTAGAGATGGTCTGTCCAGATAAGATCAATTTTACGTCCTTTTAAAACCTGCATCCCATCCAACTTAACCAAAACCTATTCAGACAGAAAATATTCCGTTTGCGAAAACATGAATCTATATTTACGCTCACATTTTTTGCCAGTTGTGACAAAAGTTAGCAAAACAACGCCCATTTCGAGTTTGTTTAAATCATTTTAAGGACTATTTATATTTGGAAGTTATTCGCAGTATTAATAACAAGGTTTGATACACCTCGTAGTGACAGCGACTTGTAAACTGGGAAACCTATCTCAATGAGCAGTTAATCAAAACTTCATATATCGAGTGTAACACCCATTGATATGACATTTCAAATCAAATATAAACACACAAAAGTATTTGATATAATCTTCAAATCTGTGAGTTATACTATACATAAAAAAGACTTATTCAAGCGAAGAAAAAGAAACTTTTAATAAATTATTTTCAAATACTTGTTTTTCAAATGTTTAACTATTACATGTCTTATCAAAGCAGTTGATGGGAAAGTATGAACGTGTTTTTGATCGCTATCTCTACCTTAACCAAGTGATATACTGTACTTACTTTTGTAGTTGTCTAGTTCTTTACCTGATAGGCTCATTTCATGGACGTCTTCTATATAAAGCCTTGTGACAAAATTATTTTCTTTGTCAACTTAATGTATTCTCCTATTAATCAGAGAATTGCTTTAGAATAAAACATTGTCTCTAAACAAGAAATTCAATGTTATCTCAAAAAAAACTTATTTTTATAATTAGTACCCGCATTAGTACAAAATAGGGTATCTTTTTATCTCACGGTTGAAAATAAATTCAGAGAACATTGTGTCCAAACTTGTATACAATGAATTGCATAAATATCCCTCTACTTTATTGCCATGAAAACTAATTTAAATTATTTTGCTTCAAAAGTTTACTTTGAATATTGCCTTTAAATACGTTTTGGGAAAATTTTATAAACCTTAAAATTAATTTTTATTCATGACCTCTGCGTGTCTTCTTTTAAAAAGTGAAGGAAACTATACTTTTTAAGGTATACTTACAACATAACGTATGTCACAATTCCAGCTAATATTACATTCCGCTGTTCGCTTAGTATGCCTTCACATTGGAAGACATGTGTAATTAATCTAAGCATTGGCATCCCCGCAGTAAAGCACCTAAGACTGGGTTTAACATTATATGATCCTCTATGGAATTTGTATGTATCACGATTTGGGAGATCTCTCAAAAAAGTGCACAGCATTTAAAGATTATGAAATCCTATCGGAGTCTCTCTTTTTATCAGATTTCCAATGGATTTTTCAAATTTTATTTTCTATGTTCTCACAAATGAAGGATATATTTAACATTTTAAGTTATATGTTTAGTTAGTCTAATCACAAATCACTTAAGCTTTACCATGTTTTAGAAAACAATTTTACTAAATTATATATATGTCCCAAATGTGGGCACATCTCTTATACTGAGAGCTCGTGCTGAGTCTTCTGGAAATTTGCTGCAAGCTGCAGTTTGATTATTCTAATCATTTTAGCATTTTATATGCACTTATTCTCAATATTTAATTCCGTGCTTTCAATTGTTTCAATCTTCTCAAATTCGCGTTCTCAAGAGTCTTAGCAAGTATTAAGAGTTCTAATTATTAGTATATAAAATTAGAATTTCAATAATGTATTTTCAAAATTCAACTAATTTTTAAATTAGCAGATTTTTTGGTAAATTCATTTTAAAATTGCAAATTTCTATTAATATCCAAAATAAATAAAAGTCAAATTTCATGTAAATAATTATCACTTTATCGTTGTTTAACATCAAATATATAATTTAAGCAATTATTACAAATGGCATTTTCTTTCTCCGATTGCATCCATATTTCTCTATATAATATATCCTAATATATTATCAGATAAATCCCTGCATGACTTCTATCTGTAGATATAAAAAATTACCCCAATTTTCTTGACACTCTTTAATAAAGTAGAATATGGTAAAAATATAATACAGTAAAAGCTGTGCTAAGCGACCACCCCTGTGTCCAAAAAAATTGGTCGCTTAAGACAACCAGTCGTTCTGCAAAATTATAGTTTAGATTTGACCCTTATTTTGAACAACAAGGTTATAGTCAACATTTGGTTCACCACATAGTACTCAAGCCTTAAATCCATAGTAAAAGTGCGATTAGAGTAAAAACATTGAACAGATCTTTATATTTTGACTTTTTTCACAATTTCAAATTTTATATAAATATTTAGCACTTTACAGATGCCAAATGTGCCTTTACATGAGTCTTCATTCAGTGGCTTTAATTTTATTAACTTAATATAGTTTAACAACTATTCGTTTGAATTTAAATTCATATCTATATGTGTTTAAAATATCAGTTTAAACATCAAATGAATGGTTACAAATCTGACTTAAGTTTGTGAAAATCAGCGCTAATGTATGAACAAGAACTCACATGAAGTAAAAGCTCACCTAAAAACCAATCTTAAGTTTTTACTTATTTTACTTAACAGTCAATTTATATAAAAAATAAAATTTTCAAAGTTTATTTGAAAAGTTTTAGAAATGCTGAAAAAATTACAGCAATCGAACTAAAGCTGACTTATTATACGGTAGATAATGACTGAAAATAGCTGTCAAGTTCGTAAAACTCATGTGAAGTGTCCGTCTGAGTTAGCGGCCGTTTCCTAAACTGGTCGCAAACAGAGCTTTTACTGTACTAGAATGTAACGAATGTAAACTTAAGTATTATTTTATTCAAGCGACTCAACCGTCGCGGATATTCCCACAATAAAAAATAAAGAAATACCTGATAAAAATGGTTGCCTTGAAAATGTTGGGAGCTATCATGCAATTTATGAAGATTTCTTTAAAATTATTACTGAATAAATATATTGACGTCAGCTTTAAGTTTGTTTTCTGAAAGCCTGTCTTGTTATTGTGTTAACTTTGTGTAAAACATATTGCAAATTGCTTGTGCTGCATAAGTTGTTTCCTTTAAGCGGCGGCGAAAGGTATGGGCAGTTATTTAACTCTCGACTAATTAAACAAGACATAAGACAGGTTAAAAGATACCGATACTCAAACTCATTTGAATTGAACAATGAGCCGCTCTTGTCTACCCTCAAAATCAATGCAGACATTTCTAAATCGATTGTTTGTATTATTGGCCCGAAAAACAAATTTACGACAAAAAATATTATTCAACTGCTTTTCAAATATTATTATTACCGATATTCGACTTAATTATTCTCGTATTCGTTAGTGAGTGCTCAGTGCAACAGTACAAGGATTTGTTTGTCATTCTTTCTCCCCTTAACTTTTATGCTCATGTTATTAAAATATGAAATTTACATTTCATTTACAATTTTTATTCTGTATTGCGCTGTATAGCTATTACTCTTTAGGAATACTTGTTATGCTATTATTTCATATTTCTTTTGTTGTATTTTGTGTTCACTTTCTTATTCGCTAATGACTTCATAAAAATATAAGCATATAATATATTCTAGTTATTAGGTATTTATTCAGCTCAAGACAATGATACATCATTACCTGCTATTTACTGCAGGAAAAAATTAGATAAATAATGGATAAAATAAATAAATAAACGCCATAATTAAACTTCATCTCAGGAATGAGAGCATTTAGCTCTAGTCAAGTGAAAACATAAATTTTCAACAGTTGTAAATTAAAAAATAATGTGTTAACATCCATACGATCATGAGATCGCATAAACTAATGTCTACTGCATTACATTAAAACTGCATTTTAACTGATTATATGTTCGCAGGCATTAATGCAACTGATTTTAACCAAAATTATTTGTTTGAATTAACATTAAGTGAATTTAATTAACATTTTGAATTAACAATAATAATAAAATACTACTTTATTTCAAATATCACGGAATAATCAATAATATTATAGAAATACAATTATCTTTGGAGTTAAATTGGAGTTTCATTGTTTTGAGGCTATATTCATAAAAACATTTATTCTAACGAACCGACTATTATAATAGTTTTACAATTATAATAAATGAGAATTTTTAGTTTTTTCATTTCAAAGCGCTAAATACCTTCTCTAATATATTAATTCAACATTTCATAAGTCAATATCACAGATCACAGCATAGGAGAATATTTATTTGTGAGGACTCTAAAAGAAGAGTTAAATTCTTTATTAAATAAATTTTTATATTAACTCATTTTCACGATAGGCTTGTAAACTGAGCCAATTCTAAGACTATATTTCTTTAAACCATAAACAATTTGCAGAAAGTTTCCTCCTTAATCTTTAACAAAGTTTCAAATAAAAAACCCCCACTTCTCAGTATCGTAAGTTGTATCAAAAATATTTAAAATATAAAATATAAACTCATACATCAAAATAATTAATTCGATATTCGATACTTAGCAACACATAATATATTTATTGCCGAATAAGCTCTTAGTATGCAAATTGTTTTTATGTAAGACCATTATCTATAACGCTTATAATCAGGGTTTGCCCCTTCGCGTCAGGGTGGTGTAAGCCTGAAAATTTTTTAATTCTAGGGGGGAGGGGGTAAACTCATTATCTAAGACAATTTTTAAAAAATGTTTTCGCGCCAAAATTTTTATATTAAATGTATATTTATTTTATTAAATATAATATTTTGCGTTAAAAAGATATATATTGTCTAAAGATATGTCAGAAAAATAAATCTACAAAAAGTTCAAAAACGACAAATTTTAAGGAAAAAATTTAAGAAAAATCTTGAGGAAGGTCCAGTATTCTAACTTTCCAGGGGGTGTACATCCCCTACACTGACCTTGGCGAACCCTAGTTATAATAGTTAAAATTCATGGATCTAACCATCGCAATTTTAGCTCTACTTGTGAGACACTCAAAAATATTTAAGTTAAGGTTTTTATTTATTTATTACTAATGAGTAAGACATTGAATTATATGTATTTATTATTGGCTTTTTATATGTCATATAATATGCATTAAAAATTACAAAATATGCATTTATAAATCATTTATAATATGTAAAAAAATAATGTTTCAGGCCTCTAAGTATGAAATTTGCCCACCAGAAATTTTTGAAATTTCTTGACGAAATTTTTACTAAAAATTAGCTTAAATTTCATCATGAAAAACCTTTTAGTCACGGGGCGAGTCGGAGCAAATTTTATAATAGAAAATTTTAAATATAAAAGAAAAGGTGGAAATAATTTAAAAATTGTTTCACTCAAAAAATTATATTTACTGCTTCTGGTAACTTAAAAAGATTATTGATTGCAAAATATTTGAATTTTCAAAAATTACGTCAAAAATAAATTTAAAAAAATTGCAATGACCGCCCTAAGTGCTGTTTTACTTTGGATCTACGGTCGCAATTAACTTTTGATTCATAAAATTGGCAAAACAGAAAATGTTCATTAGTTATTTTATTTCATTTATTATGGGTAAAATATCGCCCAATTTTTGAGCAAATTTTTTCAATTTAACTGGTTTTCAATTTTAGGCATGTTTTAAGCGTTTTATGCCTTTTAGGCATTCAAAAATTTAATAGTCAACAGTATTTAAATAAAACAACAAATAACAATAATTATAGATGAACAAGTTCGGATTCCAGAGGTTCGTGCACGAACACCGAACCCGAACCTCTAGGTTCTGAACCCTAAGAACCTCGAACATCTAACCTCAGAACCTTTGTATATAAAACCAGTATAAAACGATTTCATAAATAGTAATCTTTAAAAACAATATTCTCAAATTACATTTCGCACACTTTTTTTTAAATAAATAATAGAGGTTCAAGACTCGAAACTAAACTTAGTATCTCAGATTTTGAAACCTTAGAACCTCAAACCCGAACCTCTTTCAAAATTTAGAACGCGAACCCGAACCTGAGGTTCGAAGTTCGGGTTCGAGTTTTAGAGGTTCAGAGGTTCATTATGCTCATCAGTAACAATAATGCATTTGATTGTTACAAAAATCTTTTTAAAAGTTGTAAATAACAATGCAGTTGCAAATACAAATATTAAAGTAATTCAGTCTGATCAGAGTCTGATATGCATTAAATATGCAAAATATGTACTAACCCTGAAAATATATACTACATTAAAAATATGCATTTATATGCAAAATAAAACTTTCACAAAATGCTCCTTAAGATATGATTCGTATAGATTTTATGTCTTAAAGAGATATTCCTAACCGGCAAAGATATGCATTATATGCAAATTCAATGCCTTACTCATGAGTATAGTAGTGGTAGAAAGGGGCAGAAATTTGATTCCCATCCCACTAACGAAAAATGCATTCCCATCCCATTTCCATTCATTTTCTTCATTCCCAATATTGCCATTATTTAAATTTAAGTCTTTGAGTGCTTTCATCAGCTGCTGTGGATAAGATTTTAATGGGTTCAACATTTGCTTCACAGAAAAACTTGAAATCAAGAGTTTTATTGTGCACAGAGTTAATAAGTTTTAATATTCTGATTTTGATTCCCATAAAACATAATAATTTTGCATAAAAGCATAATATTATGAGCATAAATAAGCATAATTAGCCAAAATTCTAAAGCATAATTTTCACGATTTTCTAATGAGTACTTCCTTTTATAAAGTAAAAAACTGAATCAAACTTAAAAATTTATAATAACCCGAGGGCTTGTTTCAAGTAGTGTTGATTCAGTTCAAATTTTTAATTTCGTTCTCGCTCTTGGAATTGAATCAAAACTGTTTCAATTATTCATTTAATGAGATTTTAATCAATATCCTAAAGATTGAGAGTTTGTTCAATGCTTAATAAAAAATGATTAAGTTTGGACTTTAGTCTCGTATTGTTGACCAAACAATAGATAAATATGATTGCAATGAATCCAATGTTCTATTGCCATAAGAGAAAAAGCATCGAATCTAATGTAACTTTATCTAAACTTTTGTTAAGAGTGGTTTTCTTATCATTTAATCATAAATTCAAAACATTTTGAACTCATTTATTTGTTATAAAAAAATTTATTGTCAATTAATGTCTTAATTTTTTTGCAAAATCATTGATAAAATAAAACAATTTATAATATAAATAATTATAATATTATATCTGAAAGAATAGGACTAATTATATGCAATGCTAATAAACTTCTTATAAGTTTGTTTTTTTTAAATACTAGTTTTATGGCTTGAAATACAATCATATATTTTGAAAGTGTAGGCCAGTGATCAGCAACACATTTAGACAAAAGACTTTTGACGACGAGTCGCAAAAAATACACAAAAAATTAGTTTAAAGTTTAAATATTTAGTATATAGAACTACTGATAATTGACAGCGCTTTTTAGCAATACTCTCAATAAAGTAACCAATAATTAAATTGTTTGTGTTGAGTTTCATTTGTAATATTAATAAATGCCTGAATTGTTGCATCGATTGAGTCCTCAGTTGTGGAGAAACTATTGTCACTGGTGTCTTCAAATTGAATTCAATCGACGGTTCAATTGAGCAATTGCTTTTTTCAACACAAACACACAAATCATTCAATTGTTTATTATTTTTGTCATTAACAAAGGGCGGATAATAAGCATGTAAAAATTTCAAAAAAATTCCAAAATAAGCATAATTTATAAAAACATAAAATTTTCGCATTTATTCAATTGTAACTTTGATTTAATTACTATTTTCAAAGTAGAAAATTATAATACTGCTAATTTAAATTCAAACTCTAAATATATTTGATATTTTACCAACGTGATAAATGTTGTTTGATTAAGAGTCGTCTATAAAGTACTTACGCAGTCATGGGGGGGGGGGGGGATTGGTCAAAAGCGTACAGACACTGATAATCCTATATGCTTAACATGGAGTATCGTGTGCAAATGCTTACATGGAAGGGGTAGGGGTCTGAAAACAGTCCAAAACTGCTTACGTACTTTATGTACGAGCCCTTAGAAATTGATGGGTAGGCTACAAACTAATGTTGATTCCGTTTCGGGAACTGGAAAGGTAGTGAAACGGCATTAAATTTGCTCATAAAAACGGAATTAAAAATTTTCTTAAGGAACGGAATAGGAACGCAACGGAATTAACTAACCCCCTCCTCCATGACTGTTTACGTACTTTATAAAAAATGCCTAGTGTTAAAACTTAAAGTGTATAACAGAAAACAATAAGCTAAACCTAATTTGCAGATTTTAAAGAAGAGCTTTACTTGTTCTTGTTTTCATATTCGGATTTTAAGTCATTCTCATTGTTGAAATAGATTTATAATTTATATCAATTCTCAAAACTACTGCGCCTCTTAATTTGATTTACAAAGTTTAATCAAACATCTTTGTATATTTTAAATTTGATATTTAAAGTTATTGATAGTTTAGTCTAAAACAATGCATTTAACTTACAAATATATAATGGTTTTCAGAAATTTTTACGATAAATGTTATATTTTAATGACTTGCTATAGTGAACAAACATTGTGATGACTTGTTTTCATAAAACAGATAAATTTAGATTATAATATGTTTTATGTGCTTTTACTGGTACATTATTATAGTATATAATGGAAGCAATTCTAGAGACTCTTATTTTGATTGCATATTTCAGATGTCATTTTATTAAAGTTTGACTGAAAAAGATACAAAACCCGAAATGGGAATCAAAACGTAAGCTTAAGTGATGCCATAAAAGATATATCATGATTAGGTTGCGCTCAGAAAATAAAAGCTTTACCTTAGAGTAAATTGTCATGTTCAACAAGAGATTTGCCACAATATATGGATACAAGAGCTGCTACTTTAAGCATTTAGCCGATCCACGAAATGGAAGCCAAAAAATTTGTTTAGAATTATAGCTCAAAATATAAAACATAAGAATAAAGGGAAAAATAGTTCTTCGAGCGTCATTTTAGTAATGTGTATGTAATGTAAATTTAAGCGCCTCTCGTGGTCTATAAATGGTTAATGCAGGCGTTGAGTAACATTGCATGTCAATATTAAGTATGGCTGCATATAAAATCTCTTGTGGCCAAAAGTGAGTCAATGTAATAGAGAGTATATATCTATACTATATATCTATACTATTAGACTTCCCATCTGTTTGCGTGTTATATAAGAGAGTATCAGAGTGTAGATGAGTGTAGATGAGGTCAAATTAGAAATAAGTTCTCCATTCCCTTACTGTCTCCTGAGTATCAATAGCATAACAAACTTATCAGTAATAATCAAGTGATTCCATATAATGTGTATTTATATACTCAGATTCATTTTATACATTCATAGTTGCCATGTAGGGAAGTGTCATTTCAGTGCATTTCTGTGTATTTCAGTACCATTTTAGACACTCTATTCTTAATTTGACACTACATTAGAGAGTAGACACAATTCCTTTAATAACGTCTGACAACAAGTTCATCACTTTCTATATATAAGCATTTGGATAGACCGTCACCTTCTTAGTCCCCAATGATAATGTCCTCACTCTGATTCACATTATTTTTTGTTTAGCTTCTACTTTACTGTCGAGTATTGACCGCTTATGAGTCCATCGGTTTTCATTTTCTTGTTGATTATACGCAATTCAGTGGCTTTCCTTTTCTGTGTAAAATACAAGCATAAGCTCTACTTCGAGGAAATGTTCTCAGGAAAAAAAATGTTTTCAAAGCTTTTACAAAAGCTAAAAAATTAGGCAAATAGTCGTTTACATTGTAAATCGTTTAGAGCAGGAAAAAACGATTCTCTAAATTATTTATATATTCTTTTAACGAACTGGATAAATGTTAATCTTTTCGTTTTGAAATTTTGTTAATTAAATCTTTATCTAATTTTATTACAGAATTACTTTTATTACTATTGAATTACAGCTATTTGTTATTAAAAAATTTATGTCAAGGTTTCCTTCAATTTGCTCTCATTTAAATAAATTGATGGTTAAATTATATTTCAATTCAAAGAGAATTTATTGTAGTAATATTCATAAAATTAAATCAATAATAGCTTATAAGCAGGGTTCGCCAGACTCCCTCGCGTCAGGGGGTGTAAGACTGAAAAATTTTGAAATTCTAGGGGGGGGAGTAAACTCATCGGTTTTTTAAGACAAAATTTTTACAAAATCGATTTCACCGCCAAAATTATTTCAAAAAATATTTTCCGCCATATTTTTAAATTGATTTTTTCCCAAAAAACATGATAGCGGGAAAATTGCGCGTTTCTCTAAGGCTATTTTTTTAAATACGTTTTTGTGCCAAAATTTCTAAATTAAATGTATATTTATTTTATTAAATATAATATTTTGCGTTAAAAAGATATATCTTGTCTTTCAAAAGAAATAAATCTACAAAAAGTTCAAAAGCGACAAATTTTAAGGAAAAAATTTAGGAAAAATCTTTGGGGGTCCAGTTTTTCAACTTTTCAAGGGGTGTACACCCCCTCTGGCGAACACTGCTTATAAGACATATTGTAAAATAATTAATTAATTTAGAATTAGTTATTACTAGTTTTCCAAAATTTACGTTTTGATTTTGTAACAGACTTGAAAATCAATTTAGCAATTATTGGATTAGAATTAAATTATTATATTTTTCATCACTGAAATTTTCAATACATTGTACTCAATATGTAATATTCTATAATTTTGTTCATAGAATTCATGTGAGTTATCATGAGATGTGAATCCATGAAGTAAAGGAAGCAAAGGGTTTATTCTGGTTGCTGTCCAACATTTTTGTGTAACCTCTTGTGCAGTATAAGCACTGCTTAATAGAAACAAAATGCATTCATGGATTTGCAATGAAATTTCATTTGTTAAGAATAATAACATTAAAATTCTATAAAATCACTGAATTTAAAGTTATAAATATTTAAATGTTATGTGACTCAGCTTTCAAATGATGCATTTAATATAAAAAATTAAATTCTTATAAATTTATTTGATTGCATAATATAGTATAATACAGTAGAGGGCATGTATTAAAGCTTAAGTTCATTATTTTGCGGCCAAATCCATGTTATCCATTCTCTCTTTTTATTGATTATATTGCGCGTGAAATTCATAGCACAATATGATAGCATTGACTAAAGTCATGCCTACTCTAATACCAAATTCTCGCCCAACAGTTGAATCTCTGGGGAATCAGTAATTTTCATTTAGGAGTCTCCCGTCGAGAGTGTGGATCCGTTCGTTTTATGAATCAAAAGATCAACCGTTACTTTATCTCCTTTAGTGATATGTTGATTATTCAGTTATTTATTGTTTGTAGCGCTTCACTGTTGTTCAGTCCTATACTTGTAATAATGAACGTTCAATATTAGCAATTCTGTTACGTAGTGGTGAGATGTTTAGCGATGCTCACTATACGGTATGTTAGCTTTATATAAAACTTATGAACTGTATGTGCTGTGACATCAGTTGCTGTGAGGCTCTCTTTTTTATAGTAGAGTCGTTTTGTTAATCTATGGTATGATAAGAACACCACACGAAGGCTTTAACACGACTTTATCCTCAAATCCTTTTGTTATGAGGCAATTTTTCACGGAGTGCACTATATATAAGCCATTCTCACTTCAATTTAAAACTATAAACTTTTTTCAATTAATAAAAAAATCAAAAGAAAATTTTAGGCCTATATAAAGATTCGACTTAATTCATTCATTTCATTCCGAATATACCGCTAATAATATTTTCCAGTAAAAGTGGTAAACGTTGTGCAGAGAAGTGCGAGAAATGAAAAACAGAAATTTGCTTACTTTCATACAATAAATAACTTACGGTACACTTTAGTCAACCCTTCGTTTAATCTTACACTTTGTTACACTTATGATGACAAAGCCTTTGACCCCTCTCTTATTGAGTGAATGTTAACCTAAATTTTTTAAGTTGTTCAATAAAAATATTTATTTTCGGTCAAAATTTATTCCAAAAAGTGTAACTTAAGCAAAGATCTGGACTAGAGGTCGACAATTGAACCCCATTCCCATGGATATCCCGGAACCCATTTCAATTTCATGGAATGGAAATGAATGGGAGTAGAGTTTAAGGTTTTGAATGGGAATGGTTTGGGAGTGAAAATATCGTCTTCGAGGGCTTATTTTTTCGATGTCACTTGAAACAAGTGATAATGGCGAAAATGATGGCGAAGAACTTGGGCTAAAGATCCATAATTAATTGTACAGCATTTAATATTTCGTTGAGTATGTAAAACCGAGTAAACATAATATACATGTTATGAATTGCACAACAGAGTAGAGATGTGTGTGAAAATGTATGCCAAAAATTCCAGTATTGGAG
>JAQGCH010000725.1:0-20031 GCA_034699485.1 Nanhermannia elegantula | reverse complement strand
AAAATTTATGAATCAAAATAAAACAAAATTAATCCCAAATGAAGGAAAGACCATCAGATGTACATACACTGTACATATTTTAAATGATTCCTTGAGTTTTTTAGTCAAACAAGTCTACAGTTATAGTGTTTTAATAATATTTGCTGTGAAGACTACTTTTTAAAATTTGCGTTACTGTACAGAAGCTGTCATATTAGCCGATCTAATGTTCGTCGACTATCAAATGACAGATTTTTGAGCAATTGAATGATTAATGAATTCCTTTTATAGCAATTAACTTATATCAACACTTTACTCATCAAAAAACCTCTTAATGCAAAGTTTTCGCAACCATTTATTGCCTAATGAATTGAGTGATGGATAAAGTGTTTCATCTTTTTTGCCTTTGAGTAGAACTATAAGATTAAACGAAGTATTTGAAGATATGTTTATGAAATCACTTTATAAATGAACTTATATTTACAATAATGAGCGATAATATTATAGCTTCTGTACAATAAGAGAACGTGTGAATGGATTATAAAAATATAATCTTTGCCTTGAGTGAAAATATATTGATGGTAAAGATGGTAATGGTGGTAATGGTCAAATAGGACATGTCCTTCTAATTATCATAGCATAATATTAAATTTTCAATATCTAAAAAACAAGGATTATGTCACAAAATATTGACCCACAATTAGAACTATAATCATGACACAACTTCCTATTCTATCATTTAAGTCTTGTTTTTCTCAGCGAAAACATTCAATTTATACTACCATTCACTTAAGTGAAATTTAAGTGAAATTTTCTAATTTCTATTTAAACCATTTTTTTATATTCAGGTTTTTGTCATCGATTAACAATATGCCATTGCTATCACATACAAAATTCATTTTTGTCGTATTTCTCTTGATTGCACTTTTGGTTTTAAGCAATGGACAATTTTTCACAAAAACATCTAAATCTATTCCAAGAATGGGAAGAAGAGCTGACAATAGTTTGTGGTCAATGGTGAGTCATATTATACCAGTAGTAACAATCAAATTAAATTAATTTTCATATCATTGTCTAAGATTTTATTCAGTAATTTGTAGTAAAGTTTAAAATTTATAATTAATATGAAAATATTTTTTAACTCATTAAAAAATGATAGCTTTCTGTAGATATATGAATCAGCTAATGATCTAAAGAATATATAATGAATTTAAAGAAAAAAATTCTTGTTAAATACAGATAAGCCAATAAAAACTAATCCTCTTATGAAATCCGTATAGAATCTTAAAATATTTATATTTGATTCATATAATCTATACCTGTAAGTAGGATGTCCTATACAACGCTGTAAGGAAGTACAAATTATAACACATTCACTGCTAGATTTAAGCAATGGTAAGGGTTTTAGTTTTTATTCATTAATTTTACCATCAAATTAACAGCAGTAGGATATGATTCAAATTTTAAGACAATAGAATTTAAAGATTTTGAATAACTTAATGGAGCCCAAGGTTTGTTATTTTCACTCACTTTTATTTTGAATGTGCAGTGTTTTGTATACAAACGTCGGTCGCAAAACTTTTTTACCATTATGTCCAACAAAATTACTGATGTTTTAACAAAAATCCCTTAAAAGTTAAACCGCGACCACAAAAGAATAGAAACCACTGCTGCTTATTATGTCTTAATATAGATAAACCAATAAAATTTGTTGTATTAATCAAAGAAATTTAAGCTGCAATTATACAGAGTCAGAATTTCTTGAGTCGCAGTCGATCACTGGTCTCAAAAATTGCAATTATATTCACCAATTTTGCTATTATTCGGATTTTGTAAGGTTTTTATTTAGAATTTAACGGATACAAAAAGCTGCGCGTAATCGTAAATTCAATATTTAATCGAATACAAAAATTATATTTATAATTATATATTTGATAAATTGAATTGATATTGAAATAACATAAATCTGAGCCAATCTTTAAAAACAGATCAATTTATTAAAGGCTCCGCAACATCAGGCATATAAACGGAAATTGATTGCCGAAATACTTCGCAAATATAATGAAACCAACAAATTAGAAATTGAAAATTCAATACCAACTTCATCATCAAAACTATTGGACAAACTGGAAAGCAATGAACGAGATTTGCTTCTAAGGAATATTAATTGGAAAACTGCTTCATTACAAGTAGAAGGTTATAAACTTTTGTATCTCTCTTCAAATCATTTCGATAAACCAGTTAAAGAAAATTACAATAAAGCAAAATAAAACTAAAAACATTACTTTTGTCTTTAATATTTGTAATTTTTGATAATAAGTACTGCATTTTAGATAGAATTTAGTACAGCAGACTCTCGTTATAATGAACGACCAAATGCAAGAGAAATCCGTTCACTATAGCGAGAGATTCACTATATCTGACTTCACTATAACGAGAGTCTACTGTAATTGAATTCACTAAATGTTTTCAAAACTATCTCTTGATTAACTTGGTTGGAGTCAACAGTTTCCCCGCTTTTTAACTGAACTAAAGGAAGTTGGTTTTCTGGAAGTTAGCTTTACTGTATGGCAGATATGTATTACACTAAACCTAACCCTTGATTAAGTTAAGTTTTAATGCAATACATCTCTGCCATACAATAAAGATGAACTTAAGTTTAAGAAATAACTTCAATATTAAATGTTAGATAATATACCGAAAATTTGTTACAAAATTTAAACTTTTTGGAGTAAATCAATAGAATTGAAGACATTTATTAAGCAGTTGGTTTATCATTCAGTATTTTTTGCTTCTGACCCACCCCTGAAAGTGCTATTGTCTATGACTGTCCCTTACAGGGTGGGTCAGAAACAAAAAATACAAATCTAACTTATTTAACAATTTTATATTTGATTTTATAGATACTGACGATCAGTTCAATACAAGCAGTGAAATGAAAAAATTACAAAAAATGCTGAATTCATTTGTCAAAAAACTTCAAAATGGTTTTGAATAATTTGAGATTTTTTTATTATGTGTGCCTCTATAGAAAATAACCCATAATTTAATTTATTTTAATTTCGAGTGAATATACAGTATTAATATATATTCTGTTTTATAAGTGTATAAACTTTAAACTTTAGAATTTAGTGAAAACACATTCAAATTTCCTGTTTATTATATGTAAAAATAAGTTTCATTTCACTTCAATCGATATTATTTAAAATTTAAATGAAGCACAACATAAAGTTAGAATACTTGTAGATTTGAATTTGCAAGAATTTGATATATTTATCATTGCTTCAAATCTTAAACTATCACAATATTAGATTGCATTTGAATTAACACAGAATCTTCCCACTGAAACCTTTTCACAGAATCTTTCCACAGAATCTATGAATTCTTCTAATTTTTTTCTAAACTTATGATAAGTAAGGAATAAACCTATGTTTGAAATGTTAATGTTTAAAATAGTTGAGATATATTTCAAAATTTTTGTGACCATTTTTAAAAAATAACAATAAATACATAACTTAATCATTAATTTGTAAAAACTAATCAATGTTAGTATATTATAATTGATATGCTTTTATAGCTGTAGTTTGAAATTTTTTTTTCACTCTTTTAGACAAAGAAATTACTGCTTTTATGTTTAAAATTAAAATATATAGAAAACAAATGACAGTCCAGCGGAGGAGTCAAACCCTAGGCCTTCCGTTAACAGGTAGGACGTCTTAACTGCTTGACTACATTGGGGTCATATGTTTTCAATATTAAGTTTTGACTTTAGATACTATACTTTAAAGGGTTGAATGATTTATATAACACTTAGACTTCAATAGCGTTTCAATACTATGAATTACAGACACGTTTCATATCTGTTAGATATTAGTGTTTTAAAGCTTAGAGTTGTAAACATTTTTGTTAATTGTAATAACACTTCACTATGAACTGTAATAACTTAATTATATTTAAAGTATTATATTTGTTGAATATATTTATTCGATTGCTTCAGATTTTCTTTTTTCCGCTTTTGATTTTAATAAATGTTTAATTTAGTTTCAAAAGTTGAGCCTTCAATAGTTCCAACTTTTATTAAACAAATTAACGAAAAGGTCAGTTTTTAAAGAAAGTTCAAGTTTAAGGTCAAAGTATTAGCGATCAGATTCAAAGTAATTCAGGTCAGATTGAGGTCAGGTTCAGGTCAGATTGAGGTGATGTTTGTATTTAACGATTATTCACATCGATTGAAATATTCTGATCAATACAACAAATTCGAGATTAGGGTCGTCTGGATTAGTGCTTAAGCCGTTCAAAACTATATTCATGTTAAACTTTATTTGACTTAATAACGCAAATGAGTGAGTACAACATGAATTATCTCATCTTTATTATTAAAAATAATGTAAACTTGTTTTTCAGTTAATTCCTTGGTTTCAAAACATGTACTCAATTACAACACTGTTTTTGGAATATTTGTTTTGACTAAAATCAAAATTTTAGATTAAACTAAACAAATCTGATCTGATCTTACAGTTAATTTGTGAATCTAAATAATACTAACGGTATAACTCTTAAGTTGTCGAATGTTTTTATATTAAATTCTATGTAATCTAATCCAGAAATAAATAGAAATAGTTTCTAAAGAATTAATATTCATTTTAATAATAAAAGCTTTTGTGATGCATATTAAGAAATAAAGATGAAGTTTATTACACTCCTCTCATAATCGAACGAATAAAATAAATTTATGTACAAAACTAACTTTTTTAATATAATCTTAAAATAATTATGAACATTAATGATCACTTAGAAGTTAGTTATTCGACAAAGAGTAACCACCAAATTATAACCTGCAATATAGAAACAAAAAATTATTATTACCTGTAAATTAAAAACTTTAAAATTGCATAAAAGTTAAATGTAATTCAAAGAATGTAATTTGAAGCAGATTTGAAGATGTATCATTGTAAATTATGAACCCTTATATACTTTACCTGTACAGATACTAGTAATCAACTCTCACTATTTAAGACTAACATTTAAAAAAGATGCGGTGGAGTACAGATATTTGAACACCAGAAAACTCTTAGAAATAATGCACAGCACGAATAGTAATATTGTTAATATTAAAAGTTTAGAAAAGATTAGGCAATAATGAAAGACACGCTTAAACCTAATTCAGTAAAATCCTTAAATACTAGCGAGGCAACCTCGCCATCACTAAGTAGCCGATTTGAAAAAACTTTTTACCACAACAACCTTATACTAAACCATGTCCAAAATGGTGATTTAAATCTGTCGAGTCCAAGAAGCCTATTAGTTATAGACCCTACAATTTCTCTCAATACATAGTAATACATAGTTATTTTCATAGTGATTGTTAGAATATTTTAAGATGAATTTTAAGTTTGATGCGCTTGCCTAATAATGTTAAGGGATTTCAAGTCAAACAAAAATACACGTGTTCGATTATTTTTCAAATACTTTTGAATGTATTGATCAAATTTTAAAAATTTTAATATGCTAGTTCTGTAGAAATTTACCTTAATAGTTTGTAAGGATGTAGAGATCGATTAATGCCACTTTGTGAAAAAGTTGATGCCAAAGACTAGATGTCTCTTAAAAGTTTCCATATAAATTGATTAGTGTTTAAATAGGCAATAATTTCTTTTGTAAGTTACTTTACTATAAAAATAACTATGTATTACTGTGTATAGAGAGAAATTGTAAAGTCTATAACTAATAAGCTTCTTGGATTCCGCAGATTTAAATCACCATTTTGGACATGGTTTGGTATAAGGTTGTTGTGGTAAAAAAAATTTTCAAATCGGTTACTTAGTGATAGCGAGGTTGTCTCGTAAGTATATCTAAAGGTTAAAAATTTATTACAGTCGTATGCAAAACTAAGCTTACAAAGTAGGGGTGGGCCGTTGCTAGAAAAAGCTACCCACTACTTTCAGGAAAGTAATGGGTACTCACAAGTATTTATTCGAGTACTCAGAGTACTCGCTTATTAAGAGTAGACATAAAATTTTCTATTTTAATATTAATTACGACTACTATTAACTTTACTGATCTCACTGTCTGTATTTCGTTCAATGAGAATTCAACATATACTATACCACTACATGATTTCATACGGATACATACTTGACTACCATTTAATATACAGTATAAATACTATAACGGGATTGAAAACTAAATTATAATTAAGATAAATATAATTAGTTAAAAAAGGTGCGAAGCAGAGGGTGCAGCTAGTTTATTATTAATTAAATGTAAATTAACTCCATTAATAAAATACGACTCAACTAAATATGAATCGTAACTACCCGTAAAAGTGAGTAGTGGGTATTTCAATGAAGTTGACACTGCGTACTTGTAGTTATTCGGTTACCTATCTCTAAATACTGGCACCGGCCCAGCTCTATCACAAAGTAATTTGAGGGTTTTCTCAAACCCTTGAGAGTTTTGTCTTTAATGGTTTATTACTTTTTCTGATTTCAAGTTTTCAATTAAAGATAACTTTCGGTCATTACTGTGCTTTGAGGTTATTCTATCGAAGGACAAGGGCTAGATTGGGGGCTGTTTTGGGGATTTCTTACATACCAATTAACCCTCAAACTTCCCCTGAAGTGTGCTCTTTGCATACGGCTGTTAATCATTTCATTGCAAACTTTTATGACTTGCAATAAAACTAATAAAAAGTTAACAAAGAATTGATTCAAAGATATTTTGATGCGAAATAACTAATTAAAGATTTCTTTAAAGATTTAATATTAGCTCTCATTTATTGATATTTGATTTATTTTAATAAACTAATTGTGAAATAACAGAATTAGTCTCATATAAGTTACAGATAATAAAAATAAAATGAAATATAACTTAGAAAAAAGTAAAATACCTTCTCATATAAGGATATGCGAAATGTGTCCCATCATATCTTGACTGATCATCATTTAAAACATGGTTGAATCCATTTGGCATTGAACTGCTAAACCCAATATCTCTGGAATATTCGTTTCCATTAATTCTATTACTACCAGAGGATGTGTAAAAACTACAGTAAAGATGAGGAAAAATGATTTCGAAACATAACAAATGAGGAAAACGTAATTCTTATGTATAATTTGTTAGAACGAAATAGTAATCTTTGAAAAAACAAATAACTGAGAAAATAAAATTGGGATAAATGCTTGTATTCTCTTTTGTCTCGTGTGCTGATGAGTTTCATCTAATCTATCTGTATATAGGACGTGAAATCATAACTACTATCATATAATTTAATGGTAACAATGCTTATAATCCCAAAACTTTTCATCACTTTTTCAATCAATGAAATTGTTTTCTGACACGAGTTGTATATTAAAAATCGAGATAAAAAAGTGAAATATGTTTTAAACAATATTTTTCAATTAAATAATGAAAGTTTAATAATTTAATACTATTATCACTTAAAAAATTCTATTATGGAATATAAAATTCAACCTATATTTTAAATATTTATTACAAAATATTATATAACATTATTTAAATAAAATTAATTAATATATTTTAATTGAATGCTATTTAGTGTATATGAATAGTTTAGATAAAAAATTTTAATATTTTAAGAGAAAAAAATGTTTTCAGAGTGAGTGTAATAATGTCATTAAATTTTAAAAAACGTTTATATGAAAATATTTAAGATCAAAAAGTTGTATATTATAGTAATAAGTTATTTGATTGGGTCCACCGGTACAATAGGTTCCAAAGGACAAAAATATATTAATTAGATCTCATATTATTGTTTCAAATAATTGTAAGTTTATATTAAAATCTGTTGATTTTAAATAGCAAATGAAATGTTATTATCTGCGATTATGGTGTCTGGAGGTTGCGGGCGGTTGCGATTATTATAACTTGCTGGCATCTACTTTGGAGCATGGCAAAATCTGTTAGTGTATGTCCTGTCTAAACTAAATATAAGCTCTTCTTCGTATCGCAAGCATAAAAGTTACAGAAATATTTAATCTCACAATACATTTTGTTTTGTCACATTCCTATATTGTAGTTAATATTGAGTTATATTTATACAAATTGATATATTAATAGAAATTTGTTGGAAAATGTTATAAAATAGTTTTCGAGTAAAATATGGCAAAACTCTATAAATTAATGTCCATCAATAGAGATACTACAGGAACAGGAAGGTGCTCATTCTCGCAGGAATCGATGTGCTCCTGCTCACATTTTGGAGGTGCTCGAGCACCAAGCCAGCAAATTTGATAGGTTTAAAGGCTCTTTTAACACAAAATCTGTATATTTTATTTGAAGTATAATTTTATTTTTACATTCATTTGCTAATTATGATACTCACTAATGGAATACCATTCAAAAATGTAAATTACTTTAGATATGAAATAAACGTTTTAATATTTAAAAAACATTTATATTGCATTCATGATATAAAATAATATTTACTAAGACTAGGTGCTCGTGCTGGGGGGTCTAGTGCATAAAATAAGAGTTCTCGATGCTCGTGCTCACCAAATGCTCGAGAACGGCACATCACTGTTTATAATATTAAGTATGTATCACATATGATAGTACTGCGAACAGGTAAATTGCCATATTTATGCTGCATTTAGTAGTATATAATTTCCTCATAGATTAAAAATTGTATTCTAAATGCTGGAAAACAGCATAATTGCTGTTTATATAAATGCATACATGTTTTATTTATGCAAAACATCAAATGATTCATATATTCTAAGGATCTTTAACAATAACTATAATTTATTTTCCAAATACAGTACATAAAAGATCATTAAAATATTTTGAAAATCAACACCCACTGAATGAGTAAATTCTATATTAAAAATAAGTAATTATTATATTTTCGTTTTGAGAATAAATTTTAAATATCAACCGTTTATTTGAATTAAACTAAAATTACACAGCTTTGGACAGTTTTGGATAATTGAGAACTCAAAAAAGTTATATAGATTTATATGTTTTAAAGCATTAACCATTTGTTAAGTATTGGGTTATAAGGTATGGTACGACGTCATGGTAGTCAAGTCGAAAACATCATTTTTTAGATTTGTTGTTTCTATAAAACCGCTATTTAAAAGAATTTATAGAATTTCTATTCAGAACTTTCAAAAAGCTTTTACTTGAATTGTAAGCTGAGAAACTGTTTTCAATAATAAACGCAGTTAAATATTACGGTACAGTATAGCTTTTCAGAGCTCAAGCTTTTCAGGCTTAGTGGCGCGCCTGAGCTGACAAAATTACAAGCAACTGAGCCTCTCAGCTGACACTCGCATCCTTAAGCTTCGAGCCTGAGCTTGCATTGAAGTTATTCAAATGATATAATCTTATTTTTTAAAATTTATGTGCTAAGACATATTTATGGTTTGAAAAGCATGAGCATATAGTTTTGAACACATTTGATGCTATAAATAGACAATTTTGAACTCTGTCACGTTTCTTAGTTATTTCATAAAATAGTATTTATGAAAACTTAAACTTTGAAAATATTTATTTTTTTCTTTTATAGTTTTTCAGAGGCTTCTTCATCGAGCCTGAAAAAGGCTATAAGCCGCCGAACCTGAGGAATGCTGAATATTATCAATGAAATAGTAATCAAACTGTACAGAAATATATGCCACCTGAAGAACTGAAAGCACTTAACAACTAAAGCTACGTAGGGTGTAATTACAGGAATATTACAGCGTAAAATTACGCGTAATAGTACATAAATTTACTGATACCCTCTGTAATATTACAATTAGTTGTAAAATTCTAATTGGTACAATTTATTAATAAGTTATTCTTGGGATTCCTGCAACTCTCAAAACTCATTCAAAAGATTGAAACAGACTTTAGAATTGTGGTAGACTTTTAACTATTTTAAATAATTTACAGTCTAAGAATAATTGTACTCAAACGCGTGATATTCATATTCATCCTATAGATTCCGAAAGATGAAGCTCATAGTGATTCAGAAATAATTAATCTAAAATTTGCAACAAAATGAATTTTACGCCAATTTTACAGAGTTTACAGGTTTTTAAGTAAAATTGCGAGTAATTTAGTAACAGAACTGATACCTAACAGAACTGCCAACTTTTTTAATACCAAAACTGGAGAGAAAAATATCAAAGGGATGACAAAAGTATATTTTTAATATATTTTCCCAAATGAAAGAATTGGATAAAAATAAACAAATTCATTAAGATATGAGAAAAAATGATTTTATTGCTTATTTTTATACTTAAAGGAATACTTTTTGTTAGATTTGACTGCTTTAAGTAAATCTGTATTATTAACTGTAGTTTCAGCGAATTCTGAACAATATACTAAATAATTGAAATTAATGTAAATTTTTGCTTTAGTTGAATATTATTCATGATATTTCTATTTATTCATTCGATAGGTTTCTATAAATAGCATTTGTAGGGATTTGTAATTCTCTTGCGATTAAGAAATATTTAATTTATGAATAAATAATTTATGTAAAGCTTTTACTCGCTTTACATTTTGATTGAGTTGTAAAATTGACCTCTTAAAGCGATATTTATAATTTTTTCTTCAATTTTACTGATAAAAGTAAAATATTATTATAATTATATATTTTATTAACAAACTGTAAGCTAATAAAAGTTTTAATGGTTTTAATAATTATGTTGTGTATCAATTCTTACAACAAATATTTATTGCAATGTAATATGAATTATAAATTAACATTAGAGTTGGGAATAAGACATTTTCAAAAATAATTATAATGTCAAAGGTCAATATGGGCGGGACACAGGACTGACATACCTTGTAAGATTAGCCAAATAAGCTTTTCATAGGCTTTTATAGGCATTATAAGCTTTTCATAGGCTTTTATAGGCTTTATAAGCTTTTCATAGGCTTTTATAGGCTTTTATAGGCTTTATAAGCTTTATAAGCTTTTATGGGCTTTATAAGCTTTTTATACATATATCTTTTCTATATAAGAATTTATGAACTTAAGAATATAAGTATTTAAGAATAGTTCTTTATATAAGTGTTTTAGAGTATCAAAAATTTACTTTAATTGAGTTAAAATACTTTGCGGGCTTACCTGTAAAATAAATAAACACAATGTGTTTACCAGAAAATCATGTGTTTAATTCTCTTATGACTGGAATTTACAAATACTTAAATTATTTGAGAATTTTTAAATTAAGAGTATCTGTATAAGTATTTTAATATTTGTATTTTATTTTGAGTTAAAGTATATCTTCCTTTGATTTAAGTATAATTTTCATAAAAATATCGCTATGAAAAGTATTTTAATTGAGTATAAGTTGAGATATACTTTAACTTATACTCAAATTAATTATTCAATTATCTGCAGGGGTTTTAAGCATCCCTTGGTTTAAAACTAATCTCATGAATAAAACTTATGTTTATTTTGAGTTTACTTTTCACCAAAAATTTTTGAAAAAATAGGTGGTTTGGGGAAACCTGACACCTATGTAAAATCTGACACTTCCTTTATACAAAGCCCGCACTGCTGTCAATAATGAAAACTTTAGCTTAGGCTTTGTTTGAACGATACTAATAATATATAATATGATATAGAGTTATCCCACATATCATGGATTGATTTTTTCAATTCAAAACATTAGTTTTCTAAAATTTTAGCTCAAAGTCATTAAAGAGCAAAATCATGAATTAAATATAACTAAATCCGGAGTTTCAAAGGTTTCATTATTAGTTCAAAAGTATAGTTATGGGAATATAATATCAGGTGTCCCACAACTTTATCCATAAAACGCACTTTTCACTGAACAATATGCAAGCGTTAGTGTGGGTGTAAAGCTGTTGATACTCTCACTCTTACAATATTCCAATAATTTCTCTGAAAAGGTGTATTAATGAATGATTTTTAAAAATTTGAATAACTAGGACACCCGCTCCTTCGCAACTCATATAACTTAAAATTTAATATAACGCTGATATTTACCCCTTTAATAAGTGCCTTTGTTTCAAACATTTACTGCTATGCAGAAAGAAAAAGCATATGAAATCTTACGACTCTTTAGTTTACATTCATTCCTGCTTATAGTGAACGTTTATCTGCAAGTTTGTTCACTTAATAATAGAAATATTTTATAACATATTTGTCAAAATGTTGGATACAATACATTGTGTATTCTCAATGATTCAATTTTTGAGATATTTGAGCGTTTTATTTGAAAAAAAATTTCTTAAAATTCTATTGAGATATGAAGAAAATTACAAATATTGAACATAAAGTTAATATTTATTTGATCTCTAGTAGGTTTACAAAATTGAATGAAACACATTCCTGCATAGCTTAGTAAGTCTCAAATCGTTTTTCCCTACAATATATTTGTTGATTTAAGGGTAATATTCATACAAAGCTCACAAGTCATAAAATGATTTATAAATTACAAAATATAAAACTTTTAATTTTTGGAAAATAAAAATTGATTTAAGGCAATTTATAAAGAAATACAGAAGAAAACTTACCCAATGTTATCATCACTTCTTTTGCTAGCGAATAGAGTGAATCCGCACTGACAGCCCCCTACGTAACCACTAAATCCTGTTTTCTTACAAAACACTTGACAATCTAATCTTCTGTGCGCGTAATGATGTCCTCTGCTTTCTTTGGCTCCAATACGATCTCCAATTGTCGATGGCTCAGCATCAGAACCAACACAAATAATTATTAATAACAAAGAAGTTAAAGATAACATTTCTATTAGAGTTGACATGACTGCTGCTTTCAAGTTAATGATATGTTCATAGGCTATCAAAATAAGGATAATATTTATCTTTAACATCAATTTCATCACAATTTCCGCGTTTGATATAAAAATATCAGATTTTCCTATTTTAGTAAATGTCGTCTATACTTATGTGAAAAATTTGTATATATTTTGGACTAAAGTTATGTTTAAAACATCAACATTTTAATGCATTTTCTAAGTTACAATTTAAAGTATTGCTTACCTAAAGTCTCTCTGAAGTTGTACTGACTGAAGAAAGATTTCAATAATGTGATGATATTTACCTCTTTATACAGTATATGAAGTACAAGTATTGAATGCCGGTATATATATATAACAATTTGAAGACAGTACAGATTGGATGAAATAAAAGATAGAAATCTATCGCCCACAGTGATTAAAGTGATATCAACAATGTTCCCACAGTTTTCTACATTTACAATATGACTTATGTAACACTTGGAATGTATGGTATTTAACACATATATACTCTGCCACTCAAAATCCAGTAATCCTGACGTCAAATCACAATAGCGAATCCGGTGGAAAATAATAAATGGATCTTTATAAATATTAGTGTATTAGTGATGCTAATATTATTTTAGACGATATGCATTAACAAAGCATGATTTGCATACTTATCTCTTCTTAAAATCAAATTTGCAATTCTAGTGTATCTTCTTATCAGCTCCAATCTCGATTACTTTACCTAATTTTACTCCCAGTCTTTTTTAACAATTGTCTTCTAAAGGTCTTCCACTTTATTATAATCTTGTTATCACTTTCTGTGTACGTCTAAAAAATATATTAATGCATAAATTGCGAGTATTTCTAGATTTAAAAGCAAATTCTTGTATCAATTTTTTCTTACTTTATTCATTCGGGAAATAATGAACGAAAATTCAAATTTTATAGCTATTACTTTCTTGGCTCTATATTTTTTAGAAAATTTAAGACAAAATATAATAGTAGAGTAAGTTGAGAAAAGCTCAAAGTTTAAGTTTAAAAAATTTCTCATATAAACAATGATTATTTTTTTCTATGAAAGTTATAAATGCTTTGATTTAAGGATTAATTTTGAATCAATGATATGCTGCACAAATCTGACTAATTGGATGTTTTTGAGTTACCACCTTTCAGGTTTTTACTTGACTCTCGTTTTGAAGTGCGATGGTTGGGTCCAACGGACAATAGAATGTCCGGTTTTGGTTCAAAATAAGATCAAAAGCTGTGATTCAAAGCATCTCAAGAATAAGTTCATTAAGTTATATATAGTTTTGAATCATTCCTGAACGAGAACTAGAACGAAAACGAAATTAAAAATTCAGAACTGAATCAACACTAGTTATATATGAGGCTTAAAGAATCAACGAGGGCTTATTAAAATTGTGTTAAAAGATTTTTTGGAAAGAAGCAAATTTGGACTTGAAGTTCACTTTATTGAAAATTGGACCTAATTTGCAACATGTCGTCTTCGAATACAGAAATAATTGTATATCATCTTTAATTTTTTCTGAGATTTCTGATCCCCCACAAAGCTCGATAAATTTTTAGATTCAATCTCAAAAGTTTTTAATTTAATTTCAATTATGGCTCCTCTAAAAGTTTTATATCAATTCTGCTAAAAATATAAGAATTTTATATTTCATTTTGAATTCTAACTGTAAGAATCGAAAAACACTAATTTGAGCTGAGCATAAAATATGTAAAATTAAAAACCGGCTTAACTATAAATAGATAGTTGTACTTATTGACTAAAATAAAAGTTTTTAAGCACTTTAAAAAATATTAAATCATTAGTCAGTCTGGGATTAAGTTTAACAAATTAATGTTTTTATTAAATGAACGTCAACACAATCGCTGTTTTAGTTATAACAAATTGCTATTAAAGAAAGTTATGACAAGTCATTAATCAAAACTGAGGCAAAATTGAACATACCTTCTATTTTCCAATTTAAGGTAAGCTGTTTGATAAGGTTTCATACGTTTGACGTTAAGTTAAATTAAAAACTTATACACTAATGATTTACATGTAAATTACTAATAATGAGTCCACTTCTGAATCTGCAATAATGTGATAAAAGTTTTAAAAATTAAAAGCACTGGAAATCCTTATTTGAGGGAACACAAGAATACCATAACTGTAAAACTTATTCTTTGACTACTTTTAATATATTTAGTAAATTTGAATAAATTGAAATATATTTATATTAGAAAGAGCGCCGCTTTCCTATCCATATACAATATTAGTATAACATAAATCAAATGTTGTTTTTGGAATTCCTTGTAATGCTCTAAAAATCGAATCAGAATCCGAGTTCTCTAATGAATATGGATTATGATATCGTGAAAGGATATATTTTAACAGAAAAGTGAATCATATTTTTCTTATAACCTCAATAATCGTAACAGAAAATAAAAACATTTCAATATTTCTTAATATTCGAACCTTAAGTAAGATTTTGCATATTTCATGTAATGTCAACACATAAACATTGATCTGAATCATACCTCGAAAATGGTGCTTTGTTTCAATGCATGAAAGCCTACTTTTAAACAACTTCAAAAAATTTTCAATACCGTATTTTTTGAAGTTGTTTAAAAAGTAGGCTTTCGTGCATTGAAACAAAGCGCCATTTTCGAGATATGATTCCAGACCAATGTTTTGTGTTTACAATCGGAAGAAAAAGTATTTGTTGAATACTGTGCTATATTTTGAGCTTGAAATGAGCTCAACTTTAAGCTCAACAGCTTGAGCTTGAGTTTTAGCTTGAGCTGCGTTGCTATCTCATAGCCTGAACTTGAAACTCGAGCTTATAAGCTTAAATACAGGCAAAGTTGAGCTTCAAGCGCAGCGCAACCCGAAGCTAACTTATGCTATTCACTAACTTTTCAACTTTACAAATCCGGCCCCGACCTCATAATTTTAAAAATGCACAGCTCTAGTTAAGAACTCTATAAACCCCAGAACCTTTGTATATAAAATGATTTTATGTGTTTTAAACTCTGTAAAAAATATTCTCAAATTACAGTATTAAACACTTTCTTGTAGTTAAGTGCAAATGACAAGCTTGAGCTGAGCTTGACAGAGCTCACGCCAAAGCTCATCCATTTCAATATAATATCAAGCTGATAGCAGTAACCTTAAGTGAGCTTCCCTTATAACTAAAATTACTTAATATAAGAGTTATTCTTTAAGTTCCGTTCAAAGAAACATTCAAATAAAAGATAAATTATATAAAGTTGTATTTTTTTGTTATAGATGATGAATGACATGTGCGCAATAAATTATTTGCGAAAATTGGTTTTAATTATTATGGTATTTAATTTAGATTTTTAAGACTTTGATTTAAATACAGTTTGAGTTAAAATAGCTAAATATGTATTTCTTACAGGTTGAATAGTATCTACGCACTGTAAACTGCTGGAAAAATCATATTAATCATACCCCGTAAATAGTGCTTTGATTCAATGCATGAAAGCGTGCTTTTTGAAGACACACGATGTTAAAAATTAAGTTTGTGTTCAAAAAGTTGGCTTTCATACATTGAAACAATGCACTATTTACGGGGTATGATTAATATGATTTTACCATCTCTTTACAATCAGTAAAACAAAGACCTTCCTTCATCATTCCGGAAAAGATGCGGAAAGATAAGGGTTTGAGATATAATTGAGTTTTGCATTCAATAAACTATTTGTATATAATATGATAAAAAATTCAAACATTAAGCCAAATAACTTATTAGTAATTGTTGTCAAAAGAACTGCTGTCTAACTCACAAATATTACTGCTAGTATTCTAAGGATTGCTTTGACTAAGTTATACTCAAACAATCATTATTTGACTTCATGTTAATAAAAGTTTGAATAAAAATGACATTTTCAATGACTAAATTTTTTGCTAAAATTTATTAATGTCTTGTCCCTAAGTTTTATCCATTTGGAAGGTCTTTCATTGACCGATTGTACTGTACAGTCGCAACTTATATGATATGACAAAAAAATTCTAATAAGCCTTTATCAAAATGAATCAACAAAACCGATGAGACACTTATGAAATATTAAGTCAAAACTTTGCTATTATTAGTTGTTTATTCAGTGAAAGTATGTCTTCAATTGATTTTAAAATTAATAAATTTCATAATTTATGTGATTTAAAATATCATTTAGTTAATTAAGGATACGCACAATTCTTTTATTAGTCTATTGTCAATATTATGATAAAATAGAATGTTTTGAAATATGAAATTTATTAATTTTTAAATGAATTACAGGCACACTTCCACTGGATAAACAACTAATACAGAGGGTTATAAAGACCTTCTTAATCAAACCGATTTCATATTAAAGCCTAAACACTTATCTAACTTTTGTTCAGTTTTTAAGAGGATGGGTTCACTTATCTCAAACTTATAGCTTAGAAACTGAGTCTCTATCAAAAAAGATTTTTTCATACACACAGAGAAATACATTGTAAATTAGAAATTAGAAGTTTAGGGCAATCAATTAATTCAAAAACTTTTGTACATTTATGCTTGTCTCGTCGAGTACTATCGAATTCATGCTTAATGTAATTTTCAATAGGCTCCGCCCATTCAGAAACCCGAACCACGTGAAATATGCAAAAATGGGAATATCTCGTGAACGGGTGAGCTTGGCTCAAAATTTCTCTCAGATTCGTATTCTTTGTAATTCGCACTATCGATTTGACATATCAACCGATTTTTATAGTGTGACGCCTCTTAACCAAAACAGAAATATAACTTTATGGTTAATTTTGTTATCATCGGGACTGATTTTTTTTATTTCTCAACATTTTTCTTTTTAGATTCTTAATTCAATAGATAAGCCCTTTCGATATCGTCACGTTGTACTCCTTTGTGTGACCACTTATTTAACGCGGTGACCATTCCAACATCGGGTCAAATATAAGTCTTACCATTTTTGTATACAAATTAATTTTATAGTTATCTCATTGTCGGACTAGTTGTTAAACTTTCAAATCGTTCATTTAAAGTCTTTATAACCCTCTGTAATTGCAAAGACTAATAGTTTTATTTAATATTTTGTAAGTCTCTCATCGGTTTTGTTTGATTCATTTTGATAAAGACTTATTAGAATTTTTGTGTCATATTAAAATTAATAATAAGTTCAATGCACGCTGATAAGCTCGCGACTGTACCTGTACCAATGTGGTTACTAAATTGTACTGTACGAGACCAATGTAACTGCAGTGCAAGAAAGGGATAAATATTTTTTGTTCACAATATTAGTATTTTTGATCAAAATATTTTTACATTCATATTATTAGTAAACGGATATATTTTATAATATCTAAACTTTAGTGTTCAATTATGTGTTCTTTAGAAGCCATAAATATTTGAGTTGGTGTGGACATGATTTTTGTAAAAGAATTCCAAGAATAAAGCTGTTGACTCAGTGTTGAGTTCCAGTAAATCTAATATTATGAATAGTAAATCGATTAAATATTGTTCAACATATTTAAATCTCAAATTGATTTAATAAGTAGCTTAATATACTTTAATTACATTATTTTAAAATTTCGCAAATTTAGGAAAATGAGGGAAAATGCCTAATGAAGTAAATATCTAAATAAATGATATTTTAAACTTTTAAGTAGAATCTAAAATTATTATTAGTTAAACATTAAGACTTTTATGCTTTTGATTTGCTTTTCAATACTTAAGTAGCTTCAGTTCCTACTAAACGGTACTCAAAACTCTTCCAAACTTCTAAATTATTTGTGCTATTTATATAACTTCTAAAACCTCTTTTACTTTTCGGTTAGCGATGTTTTTCTATGTTCTGATACATTTGAGCTGAATTAAAGTTTCTAAATGTCTATAAATTTGATCCAAACAAATAGATGAAGATAACTTATTAGAGCACATTATACCACATCGGATTATAACACGATTCAATTATAGTCATCAAAGCGCTCCGACGAGTTGCCATAATCGAGTCAGACTATAATACAATTTATTTTTTCAATTTTACAGTTTAACTAAATTAATAAATAAAGGATTATTTCGTAACTAAAATTGTCTAAAATAAGTATTAAAACTGACTGTGGTTTAAAATGACTTAAAATTGCACTTTACAAATAATAATACACTACGTCTACTGTATATAGCGTTGTTAAATTTACTAAATTTTCTCCAGAGCGCTAAATTTAGTACTAAATTTATTTTTTGACTAAATTTAGTATGAAATATAAAAATACTGCAATATGTTAAAATTGAACGTTATCATCCTAGAATGTTATGTTCCCATAACTCAATGTAATATATTAGGAATAATTCAACTCTCAAATATTAAATTCTTTTAAATTATTTTTCTAATAATCTAATATTATATCCAATTAATAACAAAATTTGAACTCTTTTAATCTAGCTTCTATGAAAAATTTATTAAATTTTCTATGGAAGGCACTGAATTTAGTATTTTGCAACGCTATATAATAATGCAGTTACTTATTTTAGTTATCAACTGTTTTCGGAATAACAAATTCTTGTAATAAATCATGAGATAGACCTCAAGCCTGATGAATAAGAAAATTAATTTTATTGCGTTTTGTTTTGATCAACAGGATATTGCTTTAAAATTTTGATAATAACGAGTTTCGTATATATGAAAATTTATAATAATTAGAAAAGTTAAATATTTAAAAATTAAAAACTTCATCAATAAATTATGAATATTAGAAATTATAAATTATTAGTAATAATAATCCGTCTTATATCCATACTAGCAGTGCCCGTTCAAAAGAACGGGAAAATATAGTTTAACTGGTCACTTTTCGGGAAAACGAATGGCTAGTGCAACGGTTTCAGGTCATACTGATCCTGAATATGTCATTGGTTCGGTTCGGTATTCGCGTTATTTGCCGAGCTGACCACCTCATTTTAGGGCACTTACGTGAAATGGTCAGTCACTTTATTAGAGTAAATTTTATTAACTTTCAATTATTAAAAACGAATTATTTCTTTTTAACATTTTTAAAGGTATTTATAAAATATTCTTAGGGTTTCCAAAGTTTTTGATAGAATATACCGAAAACTAACTGCTATAATGTTTTAAATGTCACCTTTTAAAAGCAATTCATTTTTAGTTTATTATTTATACTTAAGTTAGAAATAAAAATACAATTCACATACTCGTAATCTGTATTTAGTGGTTTTCTAACCTAACTTCGACTTATAATTTACTATTAACGTCATGATAATTGTTTTTTGAGAAGTAAGATTAGAATACAAATAATGAA